>JAAAKG020137618.1:0-12861 GCA_010014905.2 Druon quercuslanigerum
GAAAAATGACACTGGCCTTGAAGTTACCTTGAATTTAAGGTTTGAGGTCAAATTTAAGGTTATGGTTAGTTTTCTTTATAAAAATTACTAAAGACCAGTCATCTACTTTTATTCTAACTGTAAATTCTTTATGTTAGTTTTAATTTTCTATTTTAAATTTTCTAAAAGTTTCTGGGGTTTCCATACTTTTCCCTCACCCTGTATAAAAAAACTCAGGCTTGGCCGCCATATTGGATAAGCTTTTTTGTATTCTTAACATTCGACATTATATTTGGCATTAGGCAATCCGAAAATCCCCGCATAGGAGTTCAATGAGTTTCAATGTTTGAACGTGAAATATTGGATTTGAATGAACATAACATTTTAATTATTTATCGTAGAATTTGAGTTTGCAAAATGCTGAGTTGATAGAGAAGTTTAAACTAAATTTGGAAAAAACTTTAAGAAAGTAAAATAGAAATAAAGAGTTGTATGCTGACCATAGAAACTGTATTTTTCGAATTTTTATTATAAAAATTGTATCTCAATTGTCGAATTCAGTTTTCGCAAATTTCAAATCATTTGTGAAACTTTGTACCAAACTTATAAAAAACTCTAAATGCGAAAAAGCAATTAAAAACTGAAAAAAAATCAGATGAAATTTGAACTAAACTGTAAAAAAATCTGAGAAGTTAAAACAGAAAGATAAACTTAAACACATTGAATAGTAATTTTTTGTAATTATAGAAATTGCACGCGAGTCAACGAATTCAGTTTCTAGAAGAATTTAATCAGACGTGAAATTCCAACGTAACTTGTAAAGAAAACGTCCAAAATGTTCCGGTCGCTTCAAACTTCGCATGTGTCCTCCTGTTAAACTCTGACATTCATACAGTGGATTAAGGATTTGATTTCGCATATCTATTTCGTAATACTTTTATACGTAATAATTTCACGACCTGTCCGGGAATCTAAAGAATAAGTGTGAAAAATGTAGTACGGATAAGTGAAGAACTGTGGTTTAGCCCCTCATTATCCGCCCTCATCCCTTGTATATTCTCATACTTTATTTTTTTATATACTTCATGAAACGTCACCACCCCCCCCACCCTATAAGCATCATACGTTTCAAGCCACTTGATTGTATATGTTTAAAAAACTATACGCCCCCCACCCCACACCATCTCACCCAAAATGCTTACGACCTGCCCGGGAGCCCAGAGAATATGTGTGCAAAATCTGATAATGTGAAGTATTACACATAATATTCATTTCATTTCTCCACACTATATATAAACTATATATAATTTTTCTGCCTAGGTGACTATGCAGGACAATAAAAATCACATCAATGTTTATAAATTATGATTAGGATTAGAAATATCAAAAATTATTTTCTTTTGTACTAATATTTGAAAATTAATTATACATATGTTAATGGATTAATTATTAGTAATATCTGCTATTTTTACCTCTCTTGCATATTATGAAAGATATGTTTTTTTTCGTTCCACCTTTTTTCTGTGTTACGTACTAATAACTTTATATTTTATTCTTATCTATATATATTTTCCTTTTAAATAATTACACATTTGTATACCATTGAATCAATAATCCTGTATGTATTTTTCTAAGTATGATTGATGACTGACATGTAACTGTTATCGATACCAGCACCACTTGTGTGAAATTGTAGAAGAATAGTAATAAAGGAAAGAGAAAGTAACATCTGTGATTGATAAGAAACTTAAGATTAAAGTTATAAAAGTCCGAATACCAAATTGGCGATCTCACATTTTTTAAATATTTGCATTTTTCTGTTATGGGGTGTAATGCATTTGTATAATTATAAAATATAAGTAAAGGATATTTAAATTCCTGATATTTTGATGGACTAACATTTGGCGAAATACGGTCATTTTAATTATTTCCAATTCTTTTGGTAATATATGGAACATATAATCTCCAAGCATCTGCAATTAATCAAATCCAGTTTCATTTTAATTATACCACATAGTTACAACTCAATATTCTTACGCATAATAACAAAACAATTCGATATTTAAGTTGTACATGTCATAATTTCATATAGTAATCATCATAATAGTAAAAACTCACGACGGAAGCAATCGTATAATTACGGGAAATAATTCAATTTGGAACGAAATAATGATAAACACAATATAACCAAGTATCGAACTAAGTTGGAAAATCGCATTCAAACGTTGCAGAATATATAGGTAGTTTTAATATTGTGCGTACTATAGTTATCAACTATTTGCAGTGCATTGCTAATCTGTGTTTTTAAAGTATTTTGGGGTTGTTATATTATCTTTAAAAAATAATATATTGAATTCTATATTTCATAATTTATCTATTGGGCTTTTCTCTCTAGTTATATTAGAACCAATTGTTGGTCCTAAGGGCGTTGCAACAAAGGGGAACCTTGGTTGCTGAAAAGGAACCCAAATTGATAAATCGTTTAAAAATCAACCCAAAGTCTGGATTGACACATTTTCAATAGAGCCCATTTTTATCCCTTTGCCATGACTCACTTCGAGTATTTTGAAAGATAATTATGCATGTTTTACTTCATAATTCGCAGTAAATAATATTGCACTGGCGAAAATGTAATAAAGAAACTAAAATGATAGGCATTAGTCATTCTCTGAAGGAAAATAATGCATTTGAAATAAGACATTTGTAACCTTATGTTGCAAAGTGCGATTTAAAATAATTTAATATGCACTGGCAATATTGCTTTAATATTACATTTTTATGTTATTTCATATCGTTATTTTTAGAGTTATTTCTTTTATTATATTTTTATTTTATTTTTTATTCATTTTCTTAAAGAAAATAGGTATTTCTATCATTCAATTAATTTGTGTAGAAAAAAATAAGAAAATTTTCTCACTATTTATCTGTATGATTATTCATAGTATTTAATGTTTTTAAATTTTTCCACGCTTCTCGGTACATGTGCAACTGAACATCAAAAGAGTCAGATGAATTATCATTGGAAGCAACAAATAAAAGAATAGTAAAACAAGTTATGAGTAAACTAAAGAAATTATTTCGGGGGGTACTTTTAATTATAATTAATTTTTTTTTATACCATTTTCAAGTACAATAAAAAATCTTTGACCATAGTTTACGTAGTGTAAAATAATTTTATCCTTTTGCTAACCTATTTGATTGCACAAAGCTACTAAAATAATTAATTAAAAATCTACGTTATGTTTTAAACATGTGTAGATGTCGGGCGAATCCCTTCTGATTCGTATCCGCTTATTTTATGTCGTGTCGTATCTTGTCATGTCGTCTCGTATCATGTCGAGTCATGTCATATCATATTATGTCATGCCATGTCATGTCATATAATGTCATGATCAAGCGATAACATTTAAATAAATTTTTTATTTGGAATTTGCTTTACGATATCCTTTTCAGGCCGAAAAGGAGTGCGAAATTCCTTTAAACATTGCTAACAATAATATTTATCGAATAAGCCATGGAAAATAATATTTCAAAAATTGATAATTCAATTTTCCATGCAGGTTAGCTACAAGCAATAACCCAGATACAATAGTCATTGTTTTTAGAAAAATATATAAATTTGACATTAACCATTTATTTGACCTTTTTTATATAAACCTACATGTAAATGAGATTTTACCGAAGGTAATGCCTCTGTTGTATATGTTGCGACACAATATATATTATTTTTAAATCAAAATAATAATCGTCAATCGTTCGATATTCAAAAACTTAAAATTTCAAAAATTTTGACCTGAAAGTGTTCATATAAAAACATAAATTAGAAAAACGATCAAAAATTACCATTTTCAAGAAAGAGCTCAAGTTTTAGAAGTTTCCGATGGAAACACAATCGCGAGTGCGTTGATTAGTTGTCTAAATAGAAAAAAATAATTTCAATTATTAACTTATAATGTATATAAAATATTTATAAATTTGATTTCGGTTTCGGCTCCTTTGGAATCAAACCAACGGGCCTACGGCGAAACTACTGAACGCGTCCTCAGCTTGTGAAAAGTAGGGGACCCTGTACTACGGGCTTCTGCTGGATATGGTTACATTAATTTTTAATAAAAAGTCGCTGAAAATTGTCTAGAATTGTGTTTGAAGGAATTTGTTTGAAGGAATGTTTGAAGGAGTGAGGTGTCTCAAACGGTGACCAACGGTTGATCATAAAACAAAAAGAGAAATGCATCAACTCAGCAAAAAAAATAGGCTGGGTACGACTGGCAGGAATTTTGCTGCCAGGGTCAGACAGTTCGCGCATGCAGTACGGTCCATCATCACACGCTCAACATGTCAAGGCTGCTTAACATCAGACAGGATATTTTCAACCGAAGATGGGTACTGACGGAGGCTAGAAGAAGTCTAGTGCGGACAGGGAGAATGCGCAGAGAAAATGACCGGCTTTCCTCTGACTAATTTTGACTTCTCCGAGGCCCGCCAGTTACTGTCGACCACTTCAGAAGCCTAGAATGTCCAGAACGCACTTAATAAAGGCATAAAGATCATAAATAGATTCGAGGAGTTGAGCAGTGCCATCATAGTAGCTGAAGAGGAATGCCCACCTATCACTACTCAAAGTAATACCGCCCAATTACTTGCCTGGACACGCTATATAAGATATTTACAGCTATTATAAATGATTGGATTGTTCGTACATGCGGACCTGTGTGACGTAGAAGGATGTTGGGAGAACCTACTTATCGATATATAAGTTTGCAAAGAAACAGCATCCTATCAGCGCTGCCTATTGATAGCATGGGTTTGGTACCGGAAAGCTCACTATGCAACCTCCTGTATACTTATATTCTGTCTGCTGCAAAGCACAAAGCTTCATTGGCACATCGTGAGGTGCATAGAAAAATTCATGCGACTTTGGAAAATCAGACTTACTATTTCATTTTGAAAAAATTTTGTGGCAAGTAACAACGTCGACTTTCAGTTAGGTGTCCTTCAGGCCACATTATGAGCCTAATCCTCTTTGGCATCACATTATTGCCACTATCTTTCGTGTTTCGCCATTCCACAGGGTACTTTTGCGGCAAACAGGGCAATCGACAACATAATGTTACGCATGTATTTTACATGTATGATGTCAAGGTCTATACTTCAATTCCTAAATACCGTGAGCTCGTCGACAAAAGCGCTATATGACACCTTGGTACCTGGACGTGCTACAGAGCCGCAATCAGGTCGTGACATCTATAAAGAATATACTCCGAAGCAGACAAAAATTTCTTATCTTGTCGATTTGGTCTTCTGAATTGTAAACAAAGAACAAAGTATCGTAAGGAACATGCTTGCCGTGCCCGTAGTATTCTTCCCCTTGAAGTGGTTCCATGGGCGGAAGATGAACTCAGTTCCCCTGATCTCGGGACACGAAAAGTTATGCACACGAACAAAAGCATGTACCTTAAAACTTCTGTTTCGCGGCTCCACATCCCACGCCGCCAAGGTGATCAAGTTGATCGTAGAATACTGAATCTTGAATGTCTTTTTACAAGATTATACTGATTAAAGAACATATAGTCGCAAACGCACAAGTCTCTATTCTCAAAATGGTCAGAAAACACGAATAAGTAGGCAAAGGAATGTTTTTGTAGAAAGCAGTGGAGGATGCTGTTGAAAAACTCCAACTTGACTTAAATATCAGAGGTGAGAAAACTGCAGCAAATCTTATCTATCTTAAGTACTCACATCTGTAAGCCTGGATTGAGAAAGCACAGGAGAAAAAGTTAGGTGAATACCTCGTCGAGAAGAGAATGCACAGTATCTTCCACAGAAATGTGGAGGAGCAGTTGATATTGCACTACCTAACGCTTGCTTTCCTTAAGCCACCCGGATTGAAGTCGGGCACAGAGGGTTTCAGTTTGCAATCTCAAAGCGGTGTGATTTCTAATTTAGCATACCGTCGCCAAATTTTAAGCCATGACATTCCCGATTATAACTGCAGATCGTGTCGTGCACAACCCGAGAATCTAGGACACATACTATCTAGTTGTTCAACTCATGCGGAAACGACATACATTCAAACGCATAGTGCAACACTATGAGTGCTTTATTACCATCTCTGTCACTCTTATCGCATTATTCTTAATACCGCTTCGCTCAACGTTTCTAGGGAAATCGAGTCATTTGTCAAGAATGAGATGTGCCGCATATACTGGAAGTTCATATTCTCGAAAATCGTTTCTATTGCGCAATCAAGGACTGACAAACCTCGTCTTGTATTTGTAGATGCATATATTTGTCTGTTTTTAATTTGACATCAACCAGCGACAACTGAGAGATAGACCTCTCAAATGGAACCCCGTCCTTGATATATACGATTACTACTTTAAAGCCATCGGAAGTTATGGGACAATAAGTTGAGTAGTAAGGGCAATTACTACCTTTCTTAAAAGTAAAAGTAGTATTTGCCAAAACTTGAGTAGCAGCGACATATATTACTAGTTAAATTAGTTGTCCTTACTACTTTATTACTTGTTCCAACCAATAAAAAGTTTAAATATCCTTAAACATAAAAATTTTTTAATGAAGGATTGCAAAATTATTATTTTTTTATATTTGCAAATAAATTAAATTAATAAATGATTTAACAAGTGTGAGAGAGCTAAAATTTGCATTTAGAAGAAGTGATTAAGTAGCAGAAGTAGAAGAATTTAGGAATATTTGAAGTTCTAAACAATACATATTCATGTTTGTACTGAAACTTTCAACTGTATTTTACAATAGCAATGCAATTTGGACGGAGTTTGATGCAAATTTTCATTTGTAGAACGATCTGCATTTTTGTTTCGCAGTTGCTGTCGAATCGACGAACTATCTTCGCATTTCGCACAGCAATGAAGACTACAATGTAGGAACGATACCGGGTGAAGTGAGGGGTTTTGGAATGTAGGCAGTTGATTCACACGTTAAATTTCAATATGCATTGTTTGACAGATGTGCCGCGACATGCATATTTTAAATGCAAATACAAATCTTTCCCAGTAGCGATTCGACAAAACATGAAATGGTGCAGATGAAGAGATTTTGTTAGAGATTTTGTATTGTACCAAGCTGTGAGTTGTACCTGAAGTTACTAGTTAGATAAAATGATCAATTCATAAACAAATCATTAGAAAAGAAAAACTATTAAAAATTTTCGATACAGGTGCCTTTATTATTGACATAACATTATGAAAATTTAAATTTTTTTACGAGGACTGGCGAAAAATGTTCTTATAACACACCGAGAAGGGTCCGCACTTCTCGGTAGTGTGGGGATATTGATAGCATCACTGCAGCGATCTTAGTATATATAAATATAGACAATGATCACAATTGATCACTATAATGATGCTACCAACGACCCACTAAAAACACCACCCTTTCTCGTTGGCATAATTTCCCCCCCGGAACCGCTTTCGCATTACTTCAGGGGGTTGCCGTTCCCTAGCCGTGCCTCGGCTATACTCTATTGTCCCAGCTTGGGCTTCCTCGTCATTTATGGGCTTCTTATCAGACCAGCCCACCTACGTTACAGCTTGTGCGTCCGGGAGGCTTCTTGAACGAGGCTGCCTCCCTATACGCCAAGCACCTCATCGTCCCCGGTAGCTGATCTGTCCGGGGCCTCGCTTCTTTTGCGGCACAGAGGTAGCACTGCAGCGTACATTCGCAGGCCGCAGTCCTATGGCCTATGGCAACCATCAAGAAGGTGATTTTAGGCCGAATTCTCGTCTCGCCAAAAATATATTTTTTTTTATTCACCTTGACTTATTATCACAACTAAGAAATCTAATTTCACAAACAACTTCTGAGCTTCAAGACTATTTTTATTTACATAATCAACCAATGAATAAGGCGAGCTAAACTACTTTACGGACTGCTGCGTATCGTCTAGCCTTACTATATTTAAAATAGTCGTAACCCATTGTCCTGTGACTTGAACTGTTCTTCACTGAATAAAATGATGAATTAATTAATACGCCCTGAAAAAATTCCCTCCATTAGAACAAAAGTATTATCTCCTGGTTTTGAAAATTACCATTTCTACGGGTTAACATATTATACTTTGAATTTTTAAGATTTTATAAGCTATTATTTGGATTTTCTGGCATTTGAACGACAAAATAGGGGAACGGCCGGTACGGTGAACAAATTTTTTAATTTTGATTTTTCATTTTTAAACGAATGTTTTATTCGAATCAAACAAAAGTTAGTTTAAATTTATCACGAAGGCGGGTACCGTGAGCCATAAGAGAAATTGCTGTGTAACATATTTCAATCAGTACAGTTTGTAGTAACATTTACACGTTAAAAAAAAAATTTAATAATTATCTGAGTATTTCCACTAACTCCCGACGATATAATGTATTCTTTGAGGTTGTATAATGCGTACTCACCATACGTAATCCAAATTACAAAGATTTACAATAATATTTATATTTATTTGGAAGAAGTAGCAGCATACAACCATTCGCTAGAACTTTTGTCACTGTGCTGTGTGGCCGCGCTGTTGGCTTACTGTACCCGATAATGCAGTGGTTCATTATACCGACCGTACAATTTTTAAACTATATTTTGTTTATTTATTACTCGTTATTTATATAATAATAGCGTGATATATTACAATTTTCGTATTTGTTACAGTAAACTTATAACTAACAATTTAGATTTTTTGGACTTATTGTTGATATTTAATTTAAAAAATTAGAAGCACGAAAAGATACAGTCACCACCCAAAATCGACATTATTTTTTTTTAAACAATAAAATTGTGTAAATCATATGAAACTTTTAATGGATATATCTACAATACAGAAATAGATTACTAATAAAAAAATATAAAATTTTCAATAAGCAGTTTTTTTTTTAATTGACTCGTTCACTGTTCCTGCTGGTCCACTGTACCGGCCATTCCGCTGCATGATATATATAATATTTAAGGCTAAGTTAAGTCATCTCGAAAAATTGAGAGAGTTGAAAAAGAGGACGGACTTAAATAAAAATAGAAATTTTGTTTTGAACTGAATATCACGAGTTCAGAAAGTACGTCATCAGAAACAGATTGCGTTTTTTTAGGACACCCTATTGTACAGTGTGATTCTGTGTACTGAACTGTTCTGTGTATCTCAGTTGCGTTTAAATACGTAACCCTGGATTCAGATAGGTATCCAGGACGTGTAGCAATGCTATAAAGATGTAATGCACCGCCAGGGCCAATAGTTCGTCATTTACAGTGAGCGTGATACATGATCCCCCTCTCTCTGAATGATTCATTAAATATCTCAGCGGCTTCAAGAAGTTCTGAGCCAATCGTCTGACAAGAAACCGCTCGCTGCGTGCAGATTGCAGTAATTGCCAAAATGTAAAGTCGATGTATATATTACATGCACAGTAAAATGTTGTACCGAAATTCCAACGTTACGTTAAATAACGAGAGTGTTAATTTGTTAATTATTCAGCGTTATGCATGGGAGGAGATAAGAAAATTGGATTTTCACTGGGTAAATAATACGTTTATTTCATTTTATCAATAAAAAAATTCTTTACTTTTTTGCTCAATAATCGTAATGATCCATGGATCATATTTCAAAGATTTGTTCTGTATTATAAACAAACGCTTTAGAAATAAGGTGTTGAATTTCCTTAAATGGCATGCTATATTTTAGCCTTTTTTAGTAGTACATAGCAATTTAAGCATCGTGTGCAAAATTAGATACACGTTTTATTTTAACTTTAATTAATATTTTTTTAGACTAAAGCGCTAAAGCATTTACAGGATTTCAAAATATAGATAAGACAAAAAAATTGTACAAGGTAACTGAAAAATACTTTATTTTTAATGTTTTTGTCCTGCTTTAATTATAAATATGACTAGTTTGGAGTATATTATAATACAAAAGATATATGTTTTCTTGCCGTGAATAAAAAAACTTAATTAGTACAGAAGTTAAAAAAGATATTGAAATTTTAAGAAGTTGATTTTTTATAGGAAATATGTTTCTAGTTAGTTTCTGGTGAACAAAACTGTGTCTCTATGCGAATTAACAAGGACTACTAACGTCTATTTTTGTATAAGAATGTTTTTGAAATGCATTTTTTTCTTTGGGGTTGTTTTTTGTACATATTTCATTTCGAGACTGATAGCATAAGCGAGTTAAAACTATATTTCAAGCATAATTTATTTAAAGCATTTCGGGTCAAAAGGATTTAAAAATAAGAAAAACGATGATTGTATGGTCATAGTATATCGTCATTAGGGTAGTCCAAAAAATGGAGAAGTTCGAATTTCTTTTCGGAAAATGCTTCATTGGGGACAGGTACGTTCCATAAGATAGCCCTGAGGAAAACTCCTATTTATTAAGAATATTACACTGGAAGGCGTGCATTTAATGAAACGAGTGCAAATCACATGGCCTTTTTAAAGGCACTTCCCCGAATATGACGTATACATTTGTTTTCTGCTTTAAGCCCTTAAACATCTTAAAACATTATTAAATATTTTGGTCATTCTATATACTTTGGTTATCCCATTATTCTCATCGAACGACGTCATCATTTTAGCTCCCAAAAACGCAAAAAGTATTAGTTTGTTAAAAAAAGATAATTTCCTTATCTTGTTAAGAAAATTCGTAATCATAGAATAGAACTTAGGTGAAGGAAAAGAGCATTTGAGTTTTATGGGAAAACTTTGCATGTACTTCAATAAAATATATACAATTCCTTCTAGAACTTATATATTTGCTCAGTTGCTGTAAATGTAAAGAATGGAATTGACATAAGATCAATAATATACAGGGCTGTGCATAATATATAATGTGATTGAGAAGGGGACTCTAGCAAGGCACTAAAGCTGTTTTTTAGAATAACGTTGTGAATTACAGATTAACTAAATTAACTCATTTACACGAAATAAAGAGTTAATGGGCCATTATGACGGACAGTATATTACGAGCAATTTAAAATGTAAAAGAATTGCAAAAAGCTGCTGTATTTGAAATTCTTACAACAAGCTTCGTCAACACTGACGAAAGTATCAGCGGTGGGACTGCAACCATAAAAGATTCAGTATTCAAAATAAACCTTTAAAAGTTTATATGTGGGTAGTTTAATCTATCTTATACAGGTTAAAGAATTTCGAGATAAAAACAACTGCATCAAATAATCTTAAACTTGATTTCATAGCTTCGCGTGCGCCAACCCCCGTTTTAAGTAAATAAACATAGATTTACAAACATAAACTGTTAAAATAGTATTAAACTTAAAATACCAATGTATATTAAGATTAATATCACAAGCATATGAAATCTTCATCAAGCTGCGTGTATTTAGAGTTTCATTTACATTCGCGATAATTACTCCGATAATTTCATTATACACAAAATGAAAATAAGTTTAGCAGTATTTTTCGATTGTCAGTAATAAAAAATGCTATCTTCTTCCACTTATTCAAAAGATTTAAAGAAATGAAAACACTTTGAGTTTTTCAGCAAGATGCTTTTTCGGCATCTATATCAAATTTAATATAAAATGTATATTAAATTTCAACTGCTGTTTAGGCAAATTATATCCCGTTTAAGTACAAGATTTGTTTACTTATTTTTGTTATAATATATGTTAATATATCACATGGAGTACTATGAACCATAGGGCAATATGATACGTGGGGTAATGTGAAAAGTGAGGTAATGTGGCACATTGCGTCTGTGAGTTTGGTCAGGGTACTTCATTTATGGCAATATGGAAAAACAAAAAATGCGGTGGTTTAATACGAAATATAATGGAATATATGTAAATGTGACATATATGGCAATATGTCATATGAGATCATATGGAAGATGGGGTATTTTGGAACACAGGATCTAGGTTTGTGGTTGGGATAGCATATTTAGGGTAATATTGAGCACGATATAATGTGGGATATTGTGTAATGTGGCACATGTGCTCCATGTTTTGAGTCAGGCTGATAGATTATTACAATAATAAAATAATTCATTGTACATAATTACATAATATTGACATAATTATTTATTGCAAAATTGTACTATCTTTGAAAAAGGCATGTATACAAAATTGGGTCTCTGTTTTTGCTTACATGTGTCTATTCAGTGCAGTAGTATCGTATACGGTCTAAACACACATCTGCTATTCCTGAAATATGATATAATAAGATAAAAATGAGTATATTATTTCTCATAATTTTTTTTACCGGGGAATATTGCAAATACATCAAAATTATTCTAATTGTGGCGACGGTGGAATCGTTCGATTAAAAAAATGTAAGAATTTATCGCACATAGTAATGGTACATAGTACCGTTCTCGGCCTTCCTTCAACTGCTGGCTTACGACAGATTCTCAGGGGAGTAGGGCGAAAGCGGGTACGACATAACGACCGCACCACATTAGTGAATTTGTGTTTGCATCACAAGTGTATTCTCGATCGAAGATGTCAGTTTTCGAGCCAAATTCTCGTCATTTGCAGCTGTATAAAAGCAAAGAAACGGCGCACAACGTATCTTGGCTTCAATTCGTAAGGAACCCACTTATCTTGCTTCTGAATCATTCCAATGGCGTTGAGGCGTTTCGAAATTGCTTGTTGAGTGACTTAAAGTAATTTGGCTAATTCTTTTTGACTTTGGCACGAGTCTTCAGCAAGTAATGCTTCCAGTGCGGTATCTTTGGAAATTTTCTTTCTTCTACCGCTATGCCGCTTCTCGACATCAAAATCACCGCTCTTAAAGCATTGAAACAACTCTTGACCTTGGTGAGGTGTCTAGAACGGTGACTCTGAGATACCGGGCGACCTCTTAGAGTAAGAAGCCTTATCCTTGTATGCGGGGCTCTACAAGGAT
>JAAAKG020137619.1:0-12861 GCA_010014905.2 Druon quercuslanigerum
GACCTTTTTGAAAAAATATTTACCTGGAGAGATATTTAGGTGTATCGAGACTTTTTGAACACCCTGTATATATATATAAATAATATAAAAAGGGATTTGAAATAATTTACAGTATTTTTCAAAATTTCATGGAATTTTTCAGAGCTTTAAAAAGTTTAAAGAAGTTTGAAATATTTTTGGAATTCTTAAAACATTCCAAGGAATTTCCAAGTTCTACTTAAAACAACTGAAAAAATTTCAAAGAATTTTAAATATGTTAAGGTATTTCTCATACTTGTAAGGAATTTTTAAAATTGTACAAAAAATGTCAAGTAATTTAAAAAGGTTTTAAAATATGTTAGGGAATTTGAATATAATCGAAGGAATATTCAAATTATTTTAAAATTTTCAAAAGATTTTCAAATATTTTAGGATATTTGAATTAATTCCGACAAATTTGCAAGGGCTTTAAAAAGTTTAAAAGAATTTGAACCATTTTTGGAAGTTTTAAAAGATTCTATGGAATTTCGAAACTACTTAAAAAAATTCCAAAACTGTTAAAGAATTTTAAATACTTTAAGGTATTTTTCTGAATTTCAAGGAATTTTCAAGAGTTACACAAAATGTCAAGTGATTTTAAAAGATTTTGAAATATTTTAAATTATTTTTTAAATTTTAAAGGAATTTTCACGAGCTTTAAAAAGTTTTAAGGAATTTGGAATATTTTGGAGAATTTGAATACATTCGAAGAAATTTTCAAATTATTTCAAAATTATCAAAATATTTTAAAATATTTTACGGTATTTTAATTAATTTCGATAAGTTTTCAAGGGATTTAAAAAGTTTAAAAGAATTTTAAATATTTTTGGAATTTTTACAAAATTCTAAGGAATTTCCAAACTACATTAAAAAATTCAAAAACTGTTACGGGATTTAAATTTTTTTTAAGGTATTTTTCAGAATTTCAAGGAATTTTCAAGAGTTACAAAAATGTCAAGTGATTTTAAAAGATTTTGAAATATTTTAAATTATTTTTTTTAATTTTAAAGGAATTTTCACGAGCTTTAAAAAGTTTTAAGGAATTTGAAATATTTTAGGGAATTTTAAAAGATTCCAAGAAATGTTGAATCGCTTTTAATAAATTCAAAGGATTTTGAAGGACTTGAAATATTTTATCTTATTTTGAAAAAATTCTCAGGCAGTTTTAATAGATTTCAATAATTTTAAGTGATTCTAAAGGATTTTAAAGAATAAAGGGTATTTTCTTTAATCCAAGGAGTTTTCAAGTGTTTTGCACAGTTTTTAGGATTTAAAAATATTTCAATGGATTGGAAATTTTTTAGGGTGTTTTTTAGAATTTCAAAGAAGTCATTTTAAGGATTTGAAATATTTAAGGATATTTTTTTAAAATTCCGTGGAATTTTTCAGATTTTGGGATTCTTAAAACCTTCTCAGGAATCTCCAAATTGTTCTTAAAAAATTACAACAATTTGAAAGGATTTTAAATATTGTAAGGTATTTTTCAGACTTCGAAGGAATTTTCAAGAGTTACAAAAAATTTCAAGTGATTTTAAGAGGTTTTGAAATATTTTAGATTTTTTTACGAAGATTCTAAAGAATTTTAACAAGCTTTAAAAAGTTTAATGGGATTTCAAAGGATTTTCAATATATGAGATTATTTTTTGAAATTCAAGGAATTTGAAATATTTTAGGGTATTTTAGTTAATTCCGACACATTTTCAAGGGCTTTAAAAGTTTAAAAGAATTTGAAATATTTTTTAAATTTTTAAAAGATTCTAAAGAGTTTCCAAACTGCTTAAAAAAATTCCAAAACTGTTAAATAATTTTTAAATATTTGAAGGTATTTTTTAAAATTTCAAGGAATTTTCCTGAGTTACAAAAATGTCAAGTGATTTTAAAAGATTTTAAAATATTTTATATTATTTTTTTAATTTTAAAGGAATTTTCACGAGCTTTAAAAAGTTTCAAGGAATTTGAAATATATGAGGAAATTTCAAAAGATTGAAAAAAATGTTGAATTGATTTTAATAAATTAAAGGGATTTTGAAGAACTTGAAATATTTTATGGTATTTTTTAGAATTCAAGGGTTTTTAAGTTTTTTAAAGGGAAAGCATTCCAAGGAATTTTTGAATTATTAAAAGAAACTTAAAGGATTTCAAAGGGTTTGAAATATTTCAAGGTAGTTTTCAAAATTTCATGGAATTTTTCAGAGGTTTAAAAACTTTAAAGGAGTTTGAAATATTTTTGGGATTCTTCAAACATTCTAAGGAATCTTCAAATTCTACTTAAATTTTTTTTTAAATTTCCAAAGATTTTAAATATGTTAAGGTACTTTTCAGACTTGCAAGAAATTTTCAAGATTTACAAAAAATGATTTCAAAATTTTCAAAAGATTTTGAAATATTTTAGGGTATTTCAATTAATTCCGACAAATTTTCAAGGAATTTAAAAAGTTTAAAAGAATTAAAAATATTTTTGGAATTTTTAAAAGATTCTAAGGAATTTCCAAACTACTTTAAAAAATTTTTAAACTGTTAAAGAATTTTACATATTTGAAGGTATTTTTCAGAATTTCAAGGAATTTTCAAGATTTAAAAAAATTTTACGTGATTTAAAAAGATTTTGAAATATTTTAGGTTATTTTAAAAAGATTCCAAAAATTGTTGAAATGATTTGAATAAATTGAAGGGATTTTGGAGGACTTGAAATATTTTATAGTCTTTTTTAGAATTTCAAAGAATTTTTGAATGATCGAAAGAAATTTAAAGGATTTCAAAGGATTTGAAATATTTAAGGGTATTCTTTAAAATTCCGTGGAATTTTCCAGAGCTTTAAAAAGTTTACACGAATTTGAAATATTTTAGGGAATTTTAATATATTCGAAGGAATTTTCAAATGACTGTAAAATTATCAAAATATTTTGAAATATTTTAGGGTATTTTAATTAATTCTGAGAAATGTTCAAGAACTTTAAAAAGTTTAAGGAAATTGGAAATATTTTTCGGAATTTAAAAAAATTCTTAGGAATTTCCAAATTACTTAAAATAATTACAAAAATTTCATAGGATTTCAAATATTTTAAGGTTTTTTTCAAAACTCTAAGGAATTTTCAAGAATTACACAAAATTTGAAGTGGTTTTAAAAGTTTTTGAAATATTTTAGGTTATTTTAAAAAGAATCCAAGCAATTTTCACAAGCTTCAAAAATTTTAATGGGATTTAAAAGGATTTTAAAGGATTACATAAGATTTTTAAATATTTGAGATTACTTTTGAAAATTCAAATGAATTTGCACGAGCTTTAAAAAGTTTCAAGGAATTTTAAATATTTTAGTGAATTTAAAAAGATTCCAAAAAATGTGGGATTGATTTTAATAATTTAAAGGAATTTTGAAGAACTTGAAATATTTTATGGTATTTTGAAATATTCTGAGGCAATTTTATTACATTTCTATAATTTGAAAAGATTCTAAAGGATTTTAAAAAATGACTGATAATTTTTTAGTCAAAACAAATTTGCAGGAGTTTTACAAAGTTTTTAAGAATTTTAAAATATTTCAATGGATTTGAAATATTTAAGGGTGTTTTTTAGAATTTCAAAGAATTTTTTAAGAGTTTAAGAAAATTTCAAGGGATTTTAAGTTATTTAGGGAATTAAAAAAAATTACAAGAAATTTTTTGAATTATTAAAAGAATTTTAAAGGATTTCAAAGGATTTGAAATATTTAAGGGTATTTTCTAAAATTCCGTTGAATTTTTCAGAGCTTTAAAAAGTTTAAAGGAATTTGAAATATTTTTGGGATTCTTAAAACATTCTAAGGAATCTCCAAACTGTACTTAAAAAAATTAAAAAAATTTTAAAGGATTTTAAATATTTTCAGGTATTTTTCAGAATTTCAAGGAATTTTCAAGAGTTACAAAAAATTTCAAGTGATTTTAAAAGGGTTTGAAATATTTTAGGTTTTTTGTAAAAAAGATTCTAAAGAATTTTCAAAAGCTTTCAAAGGTTTTTGAGGAATTTGAAATATTCTAGGGTATTTTAATTTATTCCGAAACATTTTCAAAGGCTTTAAAAAGTTTAAAATAATTTAAAATATGTTTGGAATTTTTTAAAAGATACTAAGAAGTTTCCAAACTACTTGAAAAAATTCCAAAACTGTTAAAGAATTTTAAATATTTTAAGGTATTTTTCAGAATTTCAAGAAATTTTCAAGAGTTACATAAAATGTCAAGTGATTTTAAGATATTTCAAAATATTTTAGATTTTTTTTTTAATTTTAATGGAATTTTCACGACCTTAAAAAAATTTCAAGGAATTTTAAATATTTGAGGAAATTTTAACAGATTGAAAAAAATTTTGAAATGATTTTAATAAATTAAAGGGATTTTAAAGGACTTGAAATATTTTATGGTATTTTGAAATATTCTAAGAAAATTGTAATACATTTCAATAATTTGAAGTGATTCTAAAGGATTTTGAAAAATAAAGGATAATTTTTTAGTTCAAACAAATTTGCAGGAGTTTACAATGTTTTTAAGGATTTGAATATATTGCAATGGATTTGAAATATTTTAGGATGTGCTGAAAAATTTCAAGGTACTCTTAAGAACTTTGAAAGGTATAAAGGGATTTAAAAAATTTGCAATTAATTTCAATAATCTGAAGGGACTTCAAAGGATTTTAAACCTTTCAGAATATATAAAAATATTATAATAATTATAATTTAAAAAATCTAATTATCAAACAAAAAATTACATTTGCAGCCAGATATTGTTAATTTTCAATTTTCATTTTCAATTATTTGAGTTGAATTTTCACCCAAAAAAGTTGTATTTTCAATCAATAGAAAATTAATTAGTTGTTACTAATTATAAATAATAAAGTCGAGACAAAAAACAGTGGGATTCAACAAAAAACTGAATTTTCTACAGAACAGATAAATATTCAATAAAAAGTTGATTTCATTAGTATCCAACGTATGTCGATTAAAATATATAATATATTAATCAATCAGTACTTAAAAGGTAAAAAAATTTTCTAAAAGGATTGAAATTTTTCTAGAATTCCTGTACTAACTCGAGAGATTTTAATCATAATTATTATGTAATTTCGTGAACTTATAGATCATATCACTTTCTGCTTGAACTAATCTGCGAGAATCGGTTGCAATTACTCGATATAAAGTCCTTAACTTAAATACGGGGCTGAGATTACCTTTGAAGTGATGCCATTAGCAACTTGATGAAAATTAACTTATCCTAAACTTTGACTGCCTGTCAGGCAATCCTACTGAGCAGTATATTAGGTTTGAAATTATGTTATGACGCGCTTTAACTTAATTTAAACATTCTCAGAGATGGTATGGGTCAGGGAGTTCTAGAAAATGAGGGAATTTAAAAATGATCAGGGAAACTCAGAGAAGACCCAAAAAAGTTTATAAAATTCTGCACGACTGATGTCTAGATTTCAATGTTCCTACTACTGCCCCGATAAGAGACCATGTTGTCCCCACTACTGCCCCACTAAGAGACCATTTTATCCCCTCTACTTCCCTCATGTTATCCCCTCTACTTCCCTCGTGTTATCCCCTCTACTTCCCTCATGTTATACCCACTACTGCCTGCTATGAAACCATGTTGTTCCCACTACTGTCCCGATAAGAAACCATGTTATCCCCACTGCCACGCAATGTTTTTTTCGCTTAAATGCGACCTAAATTATTAAAACGCAATAAAAAATCCAACTATTTTTCGTTGGAAGTTGATTCTTTTCAATTGGAAGTCAAACAACAAGTTTAAGTTTATAAAATTCTTCACGACTGATGTCCAACTTTCGATGCCCCCACTACTGCCCCGCTAAGAACCTATGTTATCCCCAATATTGTCCCGATAAGAAACGATGTTACCCCCACTGCCACACAATGTTTTTTTTCGATTAAATGCGAACTAAATTATTAAAACGCAATACAAAATTCAACTGTTTTTCGTTGGAAGTTGATTCTTTTCAATTTGAAATTAAACGACTTGCTTTAAAGTTGAACTACTTTGTTAAAAAATTATTTTATTCGCTAGAGTTAGAGGTTGAAAGTTCAATTAATTTATTATGAATTAATTCTGGTTGCTCTAAATTAAAATATTTTCGTGAATTAGTTAAATTAATTTTTTCACTGAAAATTTAGATTTTCCATTTTTTGTTTCAAAATCGATTGAGAAAATTTCCAAATAGGAGGATAAGGTTAATTTTTAAGAAAAGAGAGAAATGAATTCTTTTTAATTAAATGAAGGTGGGTACTATATTACAGGAATTTGAAATATAAAGGTTCTAAATTCATAAGCTTTCAGCTAAAAATATGGCATTTGCCACAAAAAATATGAATCATTTTTAATTAAAAATAATAATTTGAAATTAGGAAAAAAATTAATTTTAAGTAAAGCAGATACATTTTCTACCAAACAGTTCATTTGTCAAATAAAAAAATTAATGTTTAATAAAAAAATGGTATATTTTTAATGGAAAATAGAAATTGTCGACCAAAATATAATTAAATTTGCAGGTCAGAAAGAATTTTCAATGAAAAATAAAATAAATTTTAAACAAACTTGTTATATTTTCAAATAAAGTAATAAATTTTAAATTTTATGATCAATATTCAACGAAAATAGATAAATTGTAAACTAAAATAATGAATTTTCAATCAGGTAAATTAAGTTTTTATAAAAAAATACGAATATCCAAATACTTGCATTTTCAAATGAAAAAAAAAAGAGTTTTAACCAAAAATGAAATAAATTTTCAACAAAATAGTAATATTTTCAACTAAAGTGATCAATCTTTAGCTAAAACGAATCAATTTTAAATTTAAAATGTAAACTTTTAAGCAGATAAATTAATTTTCTATAAAAAAATAATAAATATTAAATTTTAAGTGAAAAAGTTAATTTTCAAATAGAAAAGAAAACTAATTTTCAACAAAGTGGTTAAATCTTTAACTAAACAGTTGTATTTTTGACAAAGAAAGGTTAATTTTAAACAAATGACAGTAATCTTTAAACAAGAAAGGTATAAATAGAGAAATTAGCAAAATAGAGCCAAATAGAGAAACAAAATTAATCAAATTGTGGAATTTTTAAGCCGAAACAACAAATTCTCTACAAATTAGTTAAATTTGCAAAAAAAAAATATGAATTTAAAATAAAAAAAGTTAATTTTCAACCAAACAGTTCAATTTACAACAAAATAATTGAATTTTGAACTTGATAATACATTTTGTACCATATCAGAGGAATTTTCTCCTGAAAAATATCAATATTCAACCAAAAATAGATCGTAGTTACATTTTTAGTTAAAAGAGTTAATTTGAAATTAACGAAAAAAAAATAGTTTTCAGCAAAATAAGTAGATTTTGAACCAATTAGTAGAAAAAGATCAACTTTTAATCAAATAACTGTATTTTGTACAGAAAATACAATTACGAAGTAAAAAATACCAAATAAATTACAAATATAAAGTTAAAAAAAAATAAAAAAAAGAGTTTTAACCAAAAATGAAATAAATTTTCAACAAAATAGTAATATTTTCAACTAAAGTGATCAATCTTTAGCTAAAATGAATCAATTTTAAATTAAAAAGGTGAACTTTCAAGTAGATAAATTAATTTTCTATCAAAAAAATAATAAATATTAAATTTTAAGTGAAAAAGTTAATTTTCAAATAGAAAAGAAAACTAATTTTGAACAGAGTGGTTACATCTTTAACTAAACAGTTGTATTTTTGACAAAAAAAGGTTAATTTTAAGCAAATGAGAGTAATCATTAAACAAGAAAGATATAAATAAAGAAATTAGCAAGATAGAGCCAAATAGAGAAACAAAATTAATCAAATTGTGGAATTTTTAAGTCGAAACAACAAATTCTCTACAAATTAGTTAAATTTGCAAAAAACAAATATGAATTTAAAATAAAAAAAGTTAATTTTCAACCAAACAGTTAAATTTACAACAAAATAATTGAGTTTCGAATTTAATAATATATTTGTTGTCCTTAACAGAGGATTCTCGCCTGAAAATAAGTTACCTTTTTAGTTAAAAGAGTTAATGTAAAATCTAAGGAAAACATTAGTTGTCAGTAAAAAAGCAGATTTTGAACGAATTAGTAGAAAAAGGTCAGTTTTTAATCGAATAATTGAATTTTGTTCAGAAAATACAAATACAAATTAAAAATAGTAAAAAGTAAAAAAAAGAGTTTTAACCAAAAATGAAATTAATTTTCAAGAAAATAGTAATATTTTCAACTAAAGTTATCAATCTTTAGCTAAAACAAATCAATTTTAAATTAAAAAGATGAACTTTCAAGCAGATAAATTAATTTTCTATAAAAAGAATAATTATTAGCGGTTAAATCTTGAACTAAACAGTTGTATTTTTAAGAAAGAAAGCTTTATTTTTAAGAAATGACAATAATTTTTAAACAAGAAAGATATAAATATAGAAAATAGCAAAATAGAGCAAAATTGAGACAAAAAAATCAAATTGTGGAATTTTTAAGGCGAAACAACAAATTCTTTACAAATTAGTTAAATAAATTTTTGACAATAACAGAGGAATTCTCTTCTGAAAAATATAAATATTAAACCAAAAATGGATCATAGTTACATTTTTAGTTAAAAGATGTAATTTGAAATAACCGGAAAAAATTAGATTTTATCAGCAAAATAAGTAGATTTTGAACCAATTAGTAGAAATTATCAATTTTTAATCAAATAATTGTATTTTGTACAAAAAAGACATATTGCCAACCAACAATGAAATAGTTATTTAGCAGTGAAAAAAGGATTTTTAACCAAAAATTTTTTTTAAATTTTAAGTCAAAAAGTTAATGTTCAAATAGATAAAAAAAATAATTTTCAACAAAGCGGTTGAATATTGAAATAAACGTTTGTATTTCTAACCAAGAAAGAAAAAAGTTATAAATAGAGAACAAAATTAATTAAATTGTGGAATTTTTAAGTCGAAACACAAAATTTTCTACGAATTAGTTAAATTTGCAAAACAAAAATATGAATTTCAAATAAAAATTTAATTTTCAACCAAATAGTTGAATTTTCAACAAAATAATTAAATTTTAACCTAATAATAATTTTCAAGCCAAAAATATTAATTTTTAACAATTGAGGGTACTTTTTAAACAATAAAGATACTTTAGTCAAAGAGAACAAAGTTTGAATCGAATTATTGAATTTTTAAGTCTAAGTGAGAAATTTTTTAAAAGCAGTTTAACTTTCAGAATAGAAATATGAATTTTTAATGAAAAAACTTAATGTTTAACCAAACAGTTAACAATTAAATATTCAACCTAATAATACATTTATTCACTATAACAGATGAATTCTCACCTAAAAATATAAATATTAAACAAAAAATGTTTCATAATTACATTTTTAGTTAAAAGAGTAAATTTTAAATTTAAGAAAAAATGAGGTTTGTAGCAAAATAGGTGGATTTTCCACTAAATGGTTAAAAAACATCAATTTTTGAACAAATAATTGTATTTTTTTTAATTCAAATTTTCAACTAAAAATGAAAATATTTAGAGATAAAAGATCAATTTAAAATGAAAAAGATGAAATTTCAAGCAGGCAAATTAATTTTTTGCAGCAAAAATAATAAATATTAAATTTGAAGTCAAAAATTTAATTTTTAAAGAGATAAAAAATTAATTTTCAAAAAAGTGGTTAACTTTTTCACTAAAAATTTGTATTTTTAACTGCCAATGTTAATATTTAACAAATGACGTTCAATTTTAAAAAAGAAAGATACTCCTTCAAAATAGAGAACAAAATTGGAATGAAATTTTTCACAGGGGAGTTTCATTTTTAAAATAAAAATATGAATTTTAAACAAAAAAGTTAATTTTCAACTAAACAGTTAAATTTGCAAGAAAGTAATTAAATTTTGCACTTAATAATACATTTTTACCATAACAGGAAATCTCGCCTGAAAAATGTAAATATTCAACCAAGAATGGATCATAGTTACATTTTTAGTTAAAAGAGTTAATTTGAAATTTAAGGAAAAAATTAGTTTTCAGGAAAATAAATAGATTTTCGACGAATTAGTTAAATAAAAATTTAATTTTCAACCAAATAGTTAAACTTTTAACAAAATAATTAGCAAAAATGCTTGAATTTACTTATTGTGTTCCACTCATTTATTTCGCATTTAAGTTGGAAAAATAAAAAGTTTAAAGTGGGGGAAATTAGGAAAAGACTGTAAAGCTTGCGATAAACATATAAGAATTTTCATGATTTATAGAATAAAGAATAATAGTTTTAAAAAATAAAGTTTTCTCATATTATCATTATTCAAATAATTATAAAGTTCCACCTCACACCTTATTAAAACGGATCAATTTTAAATTAAAAAGACGAACTTTGAAGCAGATAAAGTAATTTTCTATAAAAAATAATAAATATTAAGTTTGAAGTGAAAACGTTAATTTTCCAATAGAAAAAAAACTAATTTTCAACAAAGTGGTTGAATGTTGAACTAAACAGTTGTATTTTAAAAAAAGAAACAAGAAAGTTATAAATAGAGAAAATAGCAATATATAAAAAAAAAATTAAATTGTGGAATTTTTAAGTCGAAATAACAAATTTTCTACAAATTAGTTAAATTTTCAAAACAAAAATATGAATTTTAAATAAAAACTTAATTTTCAACCAAACAGTGGAATTTGCAACCTAAAAATACATTTCTTGACCAGAACAGATGAATTCTCAACTAAAAATAAAGTAGAAGACTTTTCAGTAAAAAATCAATAATTTTCAGCAAAAATAGTTGAATTTACTTATTGGGTTGCATTATTTAATTTAGATTTTAACTAAGAAATATTAAAAGTTTAAAGAGAGGGAAATAAGGAAAAAACTGTAAAGCTTGCGATAAACAAATAAGAATTTTTATGATTCATATCATAATTATTCAAATAATTATAAAGTTCCACTTCACACCCAAGAATATAAATAAAGAAAATATTTCTTGCAATAAATTCCGATAGTGTGTACAGCAATAATTACTAATTGAATCAGTACATTTTTACCAACTATTAGTGACTCTATTCTAGCTACAGCAATTAATAGAATTCAACTGACAATCCGTCAAATTTAAATGATTGAAACTAAAAGAGTAAAAAATGATTCAACTCGTTCCGAAAAATGGTTAAAAAATATTTAACAGAAGATAATTCCCTGAATAGAATTCGTGTAATTGGAAATACAAGGCAGGGAAAAATTTGCATAGGAGTCGCATGTTGTTGAACTTACCAATAAAGCAGGAGAGGACCAGAAATGCAGCTGCACGGGATGTTGCCATTGTGGATGTGGTCTGGATCGAATTTTGTGAGAAGCAGTGGCTGGGGCCACGTAATTGGTGTTCACATTATAGCGCACAGTAAGACCAGGTATTACCTATAGGCAAGGCCTTCGCGACACTCAACAAACTCCCATTATATGTGCCTCGGTGTAATTAGGAGTTAGGACTCAGTCCTATACACACTGGCACTTATGCCTCCTTAATAACTCGCCTCTTTCCTCAGTATGACCCACTGGTTAGCTCCTCGTCGCTTGCCTAGCGAGCAATCAGAGACACCCGTTATTGCCTACAAAAAGAGGTAAGTACCTCAAGCCCAACAAATCGAAGACCTTCGATTCCTTATTTACTTTGCCAGTTTATCAGCAAAAGGTATCACTTTTGGCAGCACTGCAAAATTCTCCATGACTCTTGGCGATTTATTCTGGAAAGAGAGGTTCCTCTTTAATACTGTGTAGTCAAGATATAGGTGGTTTGGGTATATAATCGAGCGAGCCAGAGACGAAAGACCCATACCTATATAGGAGCAAATTCTGTTTGATGTGACCGTCTTCTACCTTTGATAACCTTACAAAGTCGACTACTTAGGAAATCAGTTCTTGTGAAACTGAAAATGGCTCAGTGAATTTACTTAACCAGGCTATTACATATTATACGCATCCATAATTCCGGAATTTACTCTTATAACTATTCCTGAAAATTTAATGGATGAAACAAACCGAATTTTACTGTGCGGTATATCAGTCAGTAATTTATTTAAGGGTAAACTGTCAGGTATATTTTTAATGCTTCACTATTTTCAGGATTACAAGTGGATTATCGAAAATTACTTGTAATACTGTGGGTAAAAAGTGGATAGTCTAGAATTACACGTGAATTATCTAGGATTACAAGTAAATTATCTAGAATTACAGGTGGATTAAAAGTGAAATACAAGTTTTTTTTCAAGGATTACCAGCGAATACAAGTTGATTAGAGTGGACTACAAGTGGATTACTGATAAATATCTATGATTACAGAGGGCTGAAATAGGATTACAAGTCAATGATTTAGGATAACAATGGAATATCTAACATCCCAGATAGAGTCCACGTTGATTTTAAGTGGATTACTCTGGATTAATTGTATTTCTCCGAATAAAAAGTGGATTACTTAGGATTCTCCTCGATGGGTCCCGGTCGATACTACACATATTGATACTACACATTATATGAGCGAAAACATCGAGTCTACACATGAAAGTCTACACATTTAAGGTTCGACGATTAACTCTACAACTTTTTATAAATTTTTTTTTTTAACTGTACACATTAACTGTCCACATTAAAGTCTCCACACAAAAACCCTACACATTTAACTCTACACATTAAACTCGAAAACTGTAAGCTCGAACATTAAACTCTACACATTAATACTGTCACGAGACAAATTTTTCTGATAAAAAGGCCCACATATTAAACTAGGTACATTAATGTCTATTTTCTTGTTGCGCTCGATAT
>JAAAKG020137620.1:2557-12861 GCA_010014905.2 Druon quercuslanigerum
TTTACTTAAAAAAATCAAATCCATTGAATTAAATTTTTAAAAAATCCTTCCATGAACATCGAAATTTCGACCAAAAAAGAGTATATTTTTAAATAGTAATTAAATTTAAAAAAAAAAAAAAAAATTGAATGCTTAACCAGATAGTTGAATTTTTAACCGAAAATGATGAATTTTCAACCAAATTGTGAATTTTTCAAACAAAAATAATTAAACGCGATTTTTTCTCAAAATATTTCAATGTTTAAGAAAACAGTTGAATTTTTGACCAAAAAAGATAACTTTTCGATAAAAGTACTTGGATTTTGAACACAATATTTTAATTTTCAGCAAAATAGTGGAACTTGTAATTAAGGAGACAAATTTTTAATAAAATAAATGAATTTTCAAATAATATATTTACATTTTAATCTGAAAAAGATCAATTTTCAACGAAAAATTCAATATTTCAATATTCAGTTAAAAAAATTAATTGTCAACCAAAAAGATGAATTTTTAATTACAATAATAGAATACTCAACTGGAATAGTTAAATTCTCAATTAAAAAATTAATTATCATAAAAAAATAAAATTTCAACTTGAATAGTTAAATTTTCAGTAAAAAATAATTTTCAACAAAATTGTTAAATTTTTAACCAAAAAGATGAATTTTCAAAAATAATACTATTTTTTTCTATCAAAAAATATCGTTTTACTCAAATTAAAAAAAAACAATATCCAGCCAAAAATGGAATAATTAAATATTCTGTAAAAAAATTAATGTTCCACCAGAGATAAATTTAAAAATAATATTATGGAATATTCGACTGGAATAGTTAAATTCTAAAATGAAAAAATTCATCATCAACAAAAGAAACACTAATTTAAAAAAAAAGTTTCAATTAGAATAGTTAAATTTGCAATAAAAAAATTAGTTTTCAACAAAATCGCAAAATTCTTAACCACAGGAAAAGACTTTCAATTAAAATTATGAATCTACAACAAAAAATTAATTTTCAATAAGAGTTTAACTTTCATCTAAATAGTTAAATTTTCAGTCAAAAAACATAAATTCTCAACAAAATATATAACCGTTGATATTTTAACTAAAAAAGAATTTTATATCGAAATCAAGCCAGAATATTAATTTCAACCAAAAAGTCGAATTTTTAACTAAATAATGATTTTTGTTTTTAAGTTGTTGGCTTTTCAAACAAAAAAGATTAAACTTCAACCATAATTGCATTATTTCAAGGCAGTTGATTGTTTAGCAAAAAATTTGTTTACAAACGGACAAATTTTCTATGAATTTGTAATAAAGAATTGAAATTTAAACAAAAAAATTAATCTTTCAGCAAAACCGCGGACTTATAAACAAAAAAAAAGTTGTATTTTAAACTGATACAGATAAATTTTTAATCAAAAATGGAAAACATAAATTTTCAGTAATAAAAATTAATTTAAAAAAATAAAAATTCAACAAAATAATCAAATTATTAATCAAACATGAATGTACAATATTCATACAATCATACATACAATCATGAATTCCAACCTAACAGATGAGTCTTGAACAAATAAATTTTTTCAGTTTAAGAATATTCTACTCACTTCAGAATAATATAGAAACCTTTTTTTATAGAATTAATAGATAATTAATGTAAATTTAAAGCAATTTTCAGCAATGATTGAATTATAAACAAGTCTTATCAATAATAATGTAAAAATTTCTAGAATTTTAATAATAATATGATTTTTATTAGTAGAAAGTTCTGAAATTCAATTTTGGATATCTATTTTCACTCTTTTTAATTTTCTTTGAGATAATATTTTAGCTTAAAATTCCATTAAGTAAGTAGGCTTGCCCAAAAAAATGTATTTTAAAAATTCACAGACATTTCCCCAATTTTTCATTAAACAAATTTTTAATCTTGAAACATTTTTAACGTAGAATCTTTTATAAACGGAATAAAATACTAAAGCAGTTGAAATTTCAAACAAATGGTAAAATTTTCAAACGAAAATAATTAAACTTCAAACAAAAGCTGGTAAATTTTCAAACAAATAATTAAACTTCAAACAAAAGCTGTTAAATTTTCAAACAAAATATCGATTTTTTTAGAGACAAAAAATATAACTTTTTAAGAAAAGTACTTGGATTTTCAACAAAATATTAAAATTTTCAGGAAAATAGTGAATCTATCAACCAAGAAGATTAATTTTAAACCAAAAGGAGAATTTTTAATAAAATACAACAATTTTCAAATAAATAGTTGAATTTTAACCTAAAAATACCAATTTCCAACGAAAAATCAAATAGCTCAATATTCATTTAAAAAATGAAAATTCAAACGAACATATGGATTTTCAACTAAAATGATGAGATTTTCAACTGGAGTAGTTAAATTCTCATTTAAAAAATATAATTATTAACGAAAAATTCTAATTTACAACAAGAGAGTTAAAGTTTCATCTTGAATATTTAAATTTTCAGTAAAAAATAATAATTTTCAACAAAATTGTTACATTTTTAATCAAGAAAATAAATTTTTTAATTATAATCATGAGTCTACAACAACCAAAATTATTATCTAACAAAAGAATTTAACTTCCAACAAATTAGTTTGATTTTCAATGAAAAAGAATTTTTTTCTACCAAAAAAGACAATTTTTTTAACTAAAAAATATAAATATTCAGCCAAAAATAGAATAGTTCAATATTCAGTTAAAAAATTAATTTTTTACCAAAAAGATGAATTTTCCACTAAAATGTAGAATATTCAACTACAATAGATAAATTTCCAGTTAAAAAATTAATTATCAACAAAAAAACAAATTTTCAACAAAAGAGTTAAAGTTTCAATTAGAATATTACATTTACAATAAAAAATTAGTTACCAACCAAATAATTAAATTTTTTTCTAAAGAAGAGAATTTTCGATTAAAATGATGAATCTACAATAAATAAAAAATTAATTTTAAAAAGAAGTTTAAGTTTCAACTAAATAGTTTAATTTTTAACCAAAAATATGAATTCTCAAAGAAATATATAATACTTGATATTTTAACTAAAAAATATTAAAATTTTAAATCGAAAACTATCGAAAAAGACTAACTAGAATAGTTTAATTTTAAACCAAAAAGTTAATTCTCAAGCAAGAATATTAATTTTGAACAAAAAGACGAATTTTTAAGCAAATAGATAAACTTTTAACTAAATTTTTGATTTTCTTAATTAAAAATATGAATTTTCAACAAAATAATTGAATCGTCAGCAAAGCCGTCGATTTTTAAACCAAGAAGGATAATTTTATACTAAAAAAGACGAATTTTCAATAAAATACATGAATTAAAAAAAGGTTGAATTTTAAACCGACAAAGATAAATTGTTAACGAAAAATGTAAAACGTACATCTTCAGTAGGAGAAATTAATGAAAAAAACGAATAAAATAAAATAGTCAAATCATCAACAAAAATAATGAATTATCAGATAAAATGATGGAGTTTTCTAACCAAACAGATGCATTTTCAGAAAATGCAATTTTTTTCGTTAAACATTCAAGTCACAAGACAAAATTACTGTAAAACAGTTGAATTTTTAACAAAATAGTTAAATTTTCAATCAGAGACGAACCTTTCAAAAAAGTTTTTTTAACAAATAATGTTACAATAGATATTTCAACCAAAAAGATTTTTATATTAAATAAAAACAGTTGAATTCAACCAAAAAATACAAATTTTTCACGAAACTGTTAAATTCTCAACCTAAGAAGATTAATTTTCAACTAAAAAGTTGTCTTTTTATCAAAAAATTATTAAATTTCCACTAAAACAGAAGCAATTTGTAATCCAAAAGGATGAATTTTCAACAAAAAGTTGATTTTCGAAAAACAGTTAATATTTCAAAAAAAAAAGGATGACTTTTAAGCAAAATCATTGAATTTTCAATACCAAACAGTAAAGGGTATATCAAAAAATATAATATAAGCTTTAGCTGTACCTCACCCTTTGGGATCTTATGTTATATATGATTGTCATGTACACGCCTTTCTTTAATGAACTCAATAAAGATTTATTATTATTATTATTATTATTATTATTTAAAAAAAATATATGTTTAAAAACCAGAATCTTAATCTTGTAACTTTTTAAAATGTATTATATTTATTCCTAAAATTATTTTGAATACCTAGATATAATAATTTATCATAAATATTGTTATAAAAAATCTAAAAACTCTAGAATTATTATAATTATATTACTTTTATAAATAAAAAAATTATTTCGTATGCATTTTGAAATTAAAAATTCTCGGTAAAAAAAAATTGTTAAGACTTTAAAAAATATATGCGAATAACCAAATTCCAGTCGCTTTTTCAAAATTTCTTGATTTTTCTTGGATTTTTGGCAACTCTGAGAAAAAATTTAATTAATAATAGTACCCATTTTGATAGTAGAAGGAGCCTCTGGTGGCAGTGTTGATTCCGAAAGTGCAACGTCGAATTTGTCATAACCTTCTGCTCTCCACTGACAATTGATGAGATGTCGTTCCAAACTTTTTTCGGGAAGACGGTGGCCAGGGTTGAATGGGCACAAAACTTCATTTTCATTCTCCTAGAAAATATTAAATGCCGAATTCGCAATCCAAAATTGTTTTGAAATATAAAAAACAGGGTGAATTTTCAAAAAAAAGAAAAAAATAGGGGACTGATTATAATAAATAAAAGTTAATGCAGGTGAAATATTAAATTTAATTTTATTAACCTTTTGAATTCCTAACATTTAAAGTCGAGTATGTAGTTGAATTTTCAATATAATAATTAAATTTTTAACAAACCAGTTAAATTTTCAACCAAGATGGGTTTTTTAGTAAATAAAATAAAATTGTAGTAAAATTGTTGAAATTACATGCTCAAAGGACGAATTTTTAACAAAAAATTTAATTTACAACCAAATTGTTTAATTTATGATGAAATTGTTTATTTTTAACCAAAATAAATTGACTTTAAACCAAATAGTTGAATCGACACATAAAAAACGGATTTTCAACAAAAAATGGAATAGTTAAATTTTCAGTTAAAAAAATTAATTTACAACGAAAAAAGCATGTAACATGAATAACTAAAATGATTAATGTTCAACTGGAATTGTTAAATTTTAAACAAAAAAGGTGAATTTTTAACTAAAGTTAAGACTGCGTAAATAAAAAAAGTTTAATTTTCCACCAAAAACGATCTATTTTCAACAAAAAAAAAAACGATATTTGAAAGTATTAGTTAAATTATCAACCGAATTAATGAATTTCTAACTAAAATGAATAATCATAAACAAGAATATTAGTTTTTTGTTTAAAGATAAGTTTTTTTAAAACCAAACACATTAGTTTTCAACTAAAAAAGATCAATTTTCAACCAACAATTGAATGGTTAAATTTTCAGTTTCAAAATTAATTTAAAAACAAAATTGTCAACAAAATAGTCCAATTAGCAAATAAAATGTTGAATGTTTAACTGGAATTTTTGAATTAAAAAAAATGAATTTTCAACTAAAATGATAAATCTTTAAGTGGAATAGTTTAATTTTCAACCAAAAAAGATCAATTTTCAAGAAAAAGTTGAATAGTTAAATTTTCAGTCAAAAAATTACTTTCTAATCAAAAAAGAAGAATTTTTAACAAAGAAGTTCAATTTTTAACTGAAGAAATGTACTTTTAACTAAAATGAGGAATCTTCAACAAAAAAAAAAATTAATTTTGAACAAAGCAGTCCAAACAAGTAGTTGAATTTTGATGAATTCTCAACGACAAATGTAATAGTTTATATTTCAAACAAAAAATATTTTTACATTAAATTAAACCAAAAAAGACAAAATTTCAATAAAATATTTGAGTCGTGAACCAGAAGAGATTAAATTTCAAACAAAAAGTAATTTTCTACAAAATAATTGAACTTGCAAGCCAAAAAGATACATTTTTTACCAAAAAAAAAATAATTTTCGAGCAAATAGTTGAATCGTCAACTGAAAGAGGCGAAATTCTAATCTAAAATATACAATTTCAACCAAAGACATGAATTTTATATGAAATTGTTAAATTTTTTACCAAAAAAGATGACTTTAACAAAATATTTAAATTTTTACAGAATAATTAAATGTGCAACAAAATATATGAATTTTCAACCAAACAGTTAAATTTTCAACGAAATAGTTAAATTTTAAACCTTCAAAGATGGATTTTTAACTTATAAATATACATTTTTAAACAAATGGTTAAAATTGAAAACAAAAAGAATAAACTTAAATTCAATACAGTTGTTTTTATAACAAAACAGTTAAATATTCAAGCAGAATACAAACTTTTCAGAAGAAAGTTGAATTTTGAACAATACGGTAAATTTTCAACCAAGAAACACGAATTTTTAACAAAAAGATGACATGTATACCAAAAACATGAATTTTTAATTTAAAAAAAGAACCAATTTACTATAAGAAAAGAGAATGCTTAACAAAGCAGTTAAATTTTCGACCAAAATATGACTTTTTAACAAAATACTTGATTTTTTAAGAAAATAATTAAATTTTTAACAAAATAGTTAAATTTTCTAGAATGAAAGATGACTTTTCCACCGAAAAAGGATAATTTTTCTGTTCAAAACGCCGAATGTTAAAAAAAACATTTGAATTTATCGACTAAAAATGATGAATTTTTAACAAAATACTTGAATTTTTAACAGCATAGTTAAATTCTAGAACAAATATGATTTTTAACCAAATATATTACCAATTTCAACAGCATAATTCAATTTTCAACCTAAAATTAAGGAATTCCAAAAAAATGTTAGGATTCAAAAACAAAAGAGATTAAACTTAAATAAAAAACGCTTGCCTTTTCAATCAAATATTTAAATTTTTGAACAAAAAACGAACATTTTAGTAGAAAATTGTATTTTGTGCAAAAAAATTTATTTTTAATACAGAAAAATGATTTTTTCACCATAAACTTGACATTTCAATTAAAAAAAAAAGACTTGTCAATCTCAAAGGACAAATTTTCTATATATAAAAACGAACGTTCAATAAAACCGTTGAATTTTCGACCAAAAAATATAACGTTTACAAAAAATATGCGAATATTTAACAAAATAGTTTATTTTTAAACAAGGAAGATGAGTTTTCAACCAAAAAGATACATTTTTAATGTTAAAAAAACAACGAATTTTCCGTAAAAAAATCTACAAAAATACATTTAAATTTTAAATATTATAATTAAATTTTCAGCAAAAAAGTTAAATTTTCAACCAAGAAAAATGAATTTTTAACCATAAAATTGACATTTAAAAAAAACAAAAATAATTTTCAATCTAAAAGGACGAATTTTTCTATCCAAAACGAGGAAAGTCCAACAAAGGAGTGGAATAATTAAATATACAACCATATAGCAGAATTTTTATCGAACGAGGTGATTTCCAAACTAAAAATACAATAGAATAAAAATGAACTTTTAACCAAAAATATATGGAATTTCTTATTGGTTCCTATAAATTAGTTCAAATTAAAGCAAAAAGGACCATTTTCTTGAAAACAGGGACAAAGTTTAATTCTTTGAAAAAAGGGAAGAATATGAAATCCAATTAAATCTGTGAATGAATTTACTGTTTTAGAAAACAGTTGAGTTTCGAGAATTTCCCATTACTCTGCCGGGTAGACTCGAATTAAAACAAATCTTGTATTGTACTCAATAATAAGTTTCGAAAACAATCATTTTATAAAAATTATCAAGTATTAATGACGTATAAAATTAACACAACTATTGAAAACACACATTTCGAACATAGAAAAAGAGGTTAGGAATCCACTTACGTTAGTATCCAAGTTCTCCTGCTTCCATCCCAAAGTTAAAAGTATATTTTCTAATTCGGTATCGGTACTTTGTATGAATGACTCTAATTCATCCAATTGTTGCTTACGATTTTCCGATAAAATATCATTCATATTTTGAAATTTAAAATTAAAAAAATTACTGCGCTCTAGAAAAGAAGCAGACGACGCAATAACAAGATTGGTACAACTGTGGTTTCGGTAGATGGAGCTACTGTGTAAAGGCGGTAATTACGAAATTTTGAACAAAAACTGGACCATAGGGATAGTATTATTTAAAAAATTTTTTATCTGAATACAAAGTTTCGATGTGAAACTAAACTTGTCTTGTTTAGTCTAATTTTTGTCTTATATAATTTAATGTATTCTTTTTTAGTTTAGTTTTTAGTATAATTTTTCGCGTTTAAAATTTTTTTTTTTTCCTTTTTAACTAAAATTTTAATGATTCACTTATTCGCTAAAATTTATCTTTTTTATTTAAAAACTTCAATATTTGGTTGGAAATTAATTTGTATAATAAAAAATTGGTATTTTTCACAGAAAATTAACATTCTTCATAAAAAATTAGTATCAAAAAAAATTTTTAATAGTTGTTGAAAATTTTTATATTTGGGTAAAAATTCGTTTTTCTATTGTTGAAAATTAATTTTAAGTCAAAACTTAACTATTTCATTTTTTATTAAACATTTTTTTTTTAGTTAAAAATGCAACTATAATTTGGTGAAAAAATATACTCTGTAGAAAATTTAACCATATTGCTGAAATTAATTTTTTTTTCATTGGTTGAAAATTTACTGTTTGGTTGAAAATGAATGTTTTTTGTTAAAAATTTGTTTTTTTTTTAAAGAAAATTAATCAACTTGCGTGATAATTTATATTTTTGGTTAAAGATTAAAACATTTTTAACAAAACATTAAATATTCGGTTGGAAATTTTTTTATTTTTGGTTAAAAGTTGACTCTTTAACTCAAAATTAAACTATTCTTGTTTTGATTTCCAATTCATCTTCTTTGTTATAAATTCTTGTTTTTTATGAAAATTAGTTTTTTTTATTTAAAATATAATTATTCCATTTTTGGATAAAATGTAACTACTTCGTAAAAAATATATCCTATTTGTTTAAAATTAAAATACTGTATTGATAATTTATTTGGTTTGTTAAAAATTTGTCTCTTTGCAAAAAATTGATATTCCTCCTCGCAAATTTACATTTTTCGATAAACATTTGACTATTTGGTGAAAATCTTAAAGAGTTTGCTAAGAAATCGTTTTTTTTTGTTAAAAAATAATTTTTTACTCAAAAATTAACTATTTAATTTTTTATTTTAATGTTTTAGTTAAAAATTTTAATATTTTCTTGAAAATTTATCCTTTTTTAGTTGAAAATTGAACTACTTGGTTGCAATTTCAGGCCTTTTGTTAAAAATTAGTTTTTTTGGCAAAAAATTAATATTCTTGATTGAAAATTTGCATTTTATGTTAAAAATTTACTTATTTATTGAAAAATTTAAAGATTTTATTACAAATTTATTTTTTTGGTTGGAAATTAATTTCTTAACTCAGAATTTAACTATTTTATTTTTTATTTAAAATTTATTTTTTTGTATTTGAAAATACAACTTTCTGCTTAAAAATTCAACTTTTTAGTGACAAACTAATATAAATCTGTACAAATATTATTTTTCTTGGTTAAAAAATCAAGTTTTAGGTGGAAAATTAATTTTCTTCTTGAATGTGCTTTTTCGGTAGAAAATTAGTTTTCGTATGATTTTTTTTTATTGAGTACAACATTAATTTTATTTCTTCAAAATTTATTTTTGACACGGAAAATTCAATTAATTGATTCAAAATTCAAAATGTTGGGAAAAAAAGATTTTATTTTTTTAGTTAAAAATTCAAAATTCTTCTAATTTTCTTTAAATTTAAAATTAATTTTTTTGTTAAAAATTTAACTTTTCGGGCCGAAAATTTAACTGTTTCAATAATGATTATAAGAATTTTTAACAAAATTGTTGACTTTTTAGACCAAAAATTTTTTTAAAGGAAAACAACGACTATTTATCAAGAAAACAGTTAAATTTTAAACCAAATAGATGAATTGTTAATTAAAATGATGAATCTTAACAAACAAAAATAAATTTTTAATAATATTTTTGATTATTCTACAAAGGAATTATTCCTTAAACAAAACAAATGCATTATCAACAAAAAATTTTATAGTTTATATTTCAATTAAAAAACGTTTTTATTTTCACACAAAAATGGTCAAATTTAACAAGAAAAGACGAGTTTTGAACAAAAAATATTAATTTCCAACATTAAAAGTTAATTTTTAACACAATAGTTAAATTTTCTAGCGAAGTTGTTGAATTTGTACCCAGGAAAAAAGAATCCATTGAAAAGACGACTCTGTGAATTGCGTATCTGTCATTTGCAGATTCAGAAAGTTAA
>JAAAKG020137621.1:0-12861 GCA_010014905.2 Druon quercuslanigerum
TCGTTTTTTGTCTCTTTTTGTCTCTTACTATTGCTTATTTTCCTACCTCCCGTTCCTTCCTCTCCTAGTTTCCCTGTTGCATTTGACATTTAAACAAACAGTTGTATTATTAACAAAATATTTGAACTTTCAAACAAATATTTACATTTTTATGGCAAAAAGTCAAATTTTTTAGAAGACATTTGAGTTTTCGAAAAAAAAGTTTATTTTTAAACAAGAACGATGACTTTTCTATCAAGAAAGAGTAATTTTGTATCCGAACGGATAAATTTTTAACAAAATAGTTGCACTTTTAAACAAATTGTTACATTTTTAAGCCAAGAAGGTGAATTAAAAAAAGTTGAATATTCACCTGTTTTAAAAAAATATATTATCAACTAACTAAATAGTTCATTTTTAACATAAAAAATTAATTTTCAACCAAATTGATTTTGAATAAACAGTTGCATTACTATCCAGATAATTTAACTTTAAAATAAAAGAGACGCATTTTTAACAAATTTTTTTTTAACTTTTAAACAAATAGTTACATTTTCAAGCAAAAAACACAAATTAAAAAAAATCAGTTGAATTTTCTTTAAAAAAATTAATTTACATTCAAGAAATATGACTTTTCTACCAAACAAAAGGAACTTTCAGTCCAAAAAGGTGAATTTTTAACGAAATAGTTCAATTTTAACCAAATAATATACTTTAATTTTAAAATATTAAAGTTTAAAAATGTTTATTTTTAAAACTGAAAAAAAATTTGCAACAATAGAAGATTGCTTTTTAAACAAACAGTTGTATTAATAAAAAATAGTTGAAATTTTAGACAAAAGAAAAGAATTTTGAACAAAATCGTTGAAATTTTAATTAAATAGTTACATTTTCAAGGCAAAAAGGCTAATTTTTTTTAGAAAATAGTAGAAATAGTTGAATAGTTCAATTTTCAACAAAATAGTTGAATTTTCATTATAAGAAGATTAATTTTTAAACAAAACAGACAAATTTTTAACAACAAAAAAATTACCTTTTTAACAAACAGTTGCATTAATAACAAAATTGTTGAAATTTTAAACCAATAATTACATTTTCAACACAAGAAAAGAAATTAAAAAAACAGCTACATTTTAAAAAAAGTTCATTTTCTACCAATAAAGAAGACGTTTCTACAAAAAAAGAGGAACTTTTAATCCAAAAAGGCGAATTTTTGGCAAAATAGTTTCATTTTCCACCAAATAATCAAACCTAATTTTCAAATTTTAAATTAAAAAAATTTTAATTTTAAAACAAAAAAGGAAAATTTTTATCAATAAAAAAATTTCCACATAAACAAACAGTTGCAATAATAAGAAAATAGTTAAAACTTTAAACCAATAGTTACGTTTTGAACCAAAATATATGAAATAAAAGAAACAGTTAAATTTTCAACAAGAAAGTTAATTTTCAACCGAGAATGATGACTGTGAAAAAAATAGATTTTAATTAAAAAAGACGAATTTTTAACAAACAGTTAATTTTTAGAAATAGTTAAATTTTAACAAAATATATAAATTATAACAAAATCTATAAATTTCTTACATAATAGTTCAATTTGTAACTAAATAGTGGAATTTTCAACATACATATAAAAATTAATTTTCAATGAAAAAAGTTATTTTTTTATTTATTTCAGAAACTGAACCTTAACTCCTGCAAAAATATATGTGTAAATAAACTGAATATAAATATGAATACGAACAATAAAATTGCTGTATTAAACAAAACAAAACCAGAACTTTCAGAATATATTTTCAAAAAGAAATTCGAATTTTTTTCTGCACAACATTTTCTACGAAAAAAAAGAATTCTTAACCAACAAAGCCAAATTTTCAAAAACAATTACAAAGGATGAATTTTTTAAATAATAATTAAATTTTCAAGCAAATAATTAAAATGTTCACGAATTAGTTGAAATTTTAACATGAAAATATAAAATGGTTGAATTTTTAACAAATAATTACATTTTCAAGCCAAACAGACGATTTTTTCAAAAAGTTTGTTTAATTTGTTAAAAAAGGAAGTTTTCAAACAAGAAACCTAACTTTTTTTACTAAAAAGAGGAATTTTTAGTCCCAGCGGACGAATTTTTAATCAATGATTTTAATTTTTAACAAAATAGTTAAAGTTTTGAAAAAGTAGTTTCATTCTTAACCAAACAATTAAAATTTGAACAGAAAACAATTAATTTTTAAGCAAAAAAGGAAAATTTCCAAAAACAAAAACATTTCTTTTAAACAAACATTTGCTTTAATAACAAAATAGCTGAATTTTACAATCATATAATTTTATTGGCATGCCCAAAAGACGAATTTTTTCTAAGAAGTTTGAATTTTGAACAAAAAATTTAAATTCCAAATCAATAATGATGAATTTGTTAACAAACAGGAGAAGCTTTCAATTCAAAAGGACAAAATTTAAAAAAAAAATTGCATTTTTAACAAAATATTTTAACATTTCACAGAATAGTTAAATTTCTGATTAAAAACCTAAATAGTCTATATCCAAAAGGACAAATTTTTAACAAAATATTTCAATTTTCGATCAAATAAATAAATTTTATCAAAATAAAAAAAAATAAAAAAAAATAAAAGTTCAATTTTAAACATAAAAAAATTAATTTTCAACAACAAAAATTTTTTCAACAATAACAAAATTTCTTTTGAAAACAAGCAGTGGTCATAATAACCAATAAGTTGTATTTTTATTTAAAAGAGAGGAATTTTTCAGAAAAGAGTTGAATTTTCAACAAAAATTTACTTTTCAACCAAGCATGACTTTTTCACCAAAAAAGGTCAAAGCTTAATAAAAAAGGACGATTTTTTATTTATATAGTTAAGTTTTCAAAAGAATATTTAAACTTTTAATAAAAATAGTTAAATTTTTACGCAAACAGGTGAATTTTCGCCATAAAAAGATTAATTTTCAACAAAAATAGTTGAGCTTTTAAACAGGAGACGAATGTTTAACAAAATAGTTAAACTTTTAACAAAATTGTTAAGTTTTTAACCAAACAGTTGAATTTTCAGCAGACAAAGATTTACTTACTACCAAAAAAGACAAATTTTTAACAAAAAAATTTTTTTAAACAAACAGTTGTATCAACAAGCAAATAGTTAGATTTCCGCGACAAAATAAATTAAAAAAAAATGGTTGAACTTTGAAGCAAATATTTACATTTTCAAAACAAAAAAGATGAATTTTATTAAAAACAGTTTGCATTTTTAACAAAAACAAAAAAAAAGAAATTTCAACCAGGAAATATGACTTTTCTATCAGATCGAGGAATTTTCAATCCAAGTGAACGAATTTTTAACAAAATAATTAAACTTTTAACAAAATATTTAAATTTTTAATGAAACAGTAGATTTTTTAACATACAACGATTAATTATTTCGACCAAAAGACGAATTTTTAACAAAACGCATTCATTTTTTTGTTTAATAAATCAATTTTTTTTGTTGAAAAATTATCATTTCCAGTTTACAAGTTACTTTACAAATAACGGAAAATTATTTTTTCACCAAATAGTTGAGTTTTCAACTTAAAAAGATTAGTTATATTTTTAGATAAACAAAATCTATTTTAAATCAAGCAATAACGAATTTAAAACAAAGTCAACGAAAAAGATAATTTTTTACTAAATACTTACTTTTTAAAATAAATAGTTTTATTCTGAATCAAATATTTGAATTTTTCTATCCAAAATAGTTGAGGATTCAAAACAATATGAATTTTTTTTTTTTAAAAGTTCAATTTTAACCAAATAGTTTAATTTCCTATCAAATAGTGAAATTTTTAAGCTAAAGAGACGAATTTTTAACAGGATAATATAATTTTTCAGAAAATAGTTAACTTTTCAAGTAAAAAAATCAATTCTCAACCAAAAGCTGAATAGTTCGATTTTAAGTTTGAAAAATGGATTCTCAAAAAAAATCAAGAAAATAGTTACATTTTTAACTAAAAATATAAATTTTTAACTAGAATTATAAAATAGGTCACAAAAAGATTAATTTTCAACCAAGAAAAAAATTTTTTTATCAAAAAAAGACGCATTTTCAACAAAACAGTTGATCTTTTAATAATATAATTAAACTTTTAACAAAAAAGTTATTTTTTCACCACATAGTTCAATTTTTAATATACAAAGAATTTTTTAACAAAATACATTAATTTTAGAAGATTTGCAGCTAAAAATGGAATGTTTAAATTTTAAATTGTTAAGAAAAACGAGTTTTTAGCGAAAAATTGAGTAATTAAATTTTTAGATAAAAAATTGATTTTCCACCAAGCAATAACGAATTTTAAACAAAATCCACCAAAAACGTAATTTTATATTAAATAGTTACATTTTTAAATAATAATAATCTTTCTAAATCAAAAAGTTCAATTTTCTATAAAAAATATGGATTTTCATAAAAAAAAAGTTCATTTTCAATCAAATAGTTTAATATAATTTTTCAGAAAATAGTTAACTTTTCAACTAAGAAAGATCAATTTTTAACAAAAAACTGAATACTTCCATTTTAAGTTTGAAAAATGGATTCTAAAAAAATTAACAAAAAATAGTTGCATTTTTAACTAAAAATATAAATTTTTAACTAGAATTATAAAATAGGTCACAAAAAGATTAACTTTCAACCAAGAAAAAAATTTTTTTATCAAAAAAAGACGAATTTTCAACAAAACAGTTGATCTTTTAATAATATAATTAAACTTTTAACAAAAAAGTTATTTTTTTACCACATAGTTCAATTTTTAATATACAAAGAATTTTTTAACAAAATACATTAATTTTAAAAGATTGGCAGCTAAAAATGGAATGTTTAAATTTTAAATTGTTAAGAAAAACTAGTTTTCAGCGAAAAATTGAGTAATTAAATTTTTAGATAAAAAATTGATTTTCAACCAAACAATAACGAATTTTAAACAAAATCCACCCAAAACGTAATTTTATATTAAATAGTTACATTTTCAAATAATAATATTCTTTCTAAATCAAAAAGTTTAATTTTCTATAAAAAATATGGATTTTCATTAAAAAAAAGTTCATTTTCAATCGAATAGTGAAATTTGAAGTAGTGAAATTTGCAAGCTGAAAAGGCGATTTTTTAACCCGATAATATAATTTTTCAGAAAATAGTTAACTTTTAACTAAGAAAGATCAATTTTTAACCAAAAACTGAGAAGAACCATTTTAAGTTTGAAAAATGGATTCTCAAACAAATCAACAAAATTGTTACATTTTTAACTAAAAATATGAATTTTTAACTAGAATTATAAAATAGGTCACAAAAAGATTAATTTTCAACAAGAAAGTTAATTTTTAAAATAACTAGTTGATTTTTTGACCAAAAAAATAATTTTCAACCAAGAGAAAACTTTTAACAAAACAGTTACTTTTTTTACCACATAGCTCGATTTTTAATATAAATTGTTTTAAAACAAAATACATTAATTTTAAAAGGTTTGCAGCTAAAAATGAAATGTTTAAATTTTAAATTGTTAATAAAAACGAGTTTTCAACCAAGCAATAACGAAATTTAAACAAAATTAACACAAAAAGTAATTTTATATTAAATATCTACATTTTCAAATAATAATATTCTTTCTAAATCAAAAAGTTTAATTTTCTATAAAAAATATGGATATTCATCAAAAAAGTTCATTTCCAATCGAATAGTTTAATTTCCTACCAAATAGTGCAATTTTTAAGAGAAAAATACGAATTTTCTACAAAATGTTACATTTTTAACCGTAAATATGAATTTTCAAAAAATAGTTCATTTTCAAAAAATGAAAAATATCGATTTTGAACCAAAAACAAAATAGTAACATTTTACAGTTACATTTATAAAAAGAATTTGCAATTTCAATATCAACCAGATAGGCAATATTTAAATTTCCAGTTAGCCTAATTAATTTAAGCTAAATAATAAATTTATTTCGAACAAAAATTTTGAATTTTCGATAAAAAAAGAGGTCTTTTTAACCAAATATTTTTACAAAAATACACTCGAATCTGGATTTAGTGGTCCTGTATTTAGCGTTTTCGAGAATTGACAATTGCGGTGTTCACTCAGGCGTGACAAATCAGAAAGAGAGAGAAACAGAGCCCTAAATCCAGATTTAACTATTATTACATTTTCAACGAAATAACAGAAATTTGAACAAACCCAGATGAATTCCTAACCAAAATTATATTAATAATTTCAACCCAAAAAATTAACTTTCAACCAAGAAGATTTATGTTCCACCAACAAAGACGAATTTTCAACAATAAGTTGAATATTTAATAATATAATTAAACTTTTAACAAAAAAGTTACTTTTTTACCACATAGCTCAATTTTTAATATGCAAAGAATTTTTAACAAAATAAATTAATTAAAAAGGTTTTCAGCTAAAAATGAAATGTTTAAATTTTTAAATTGTTAAGAAAAACGAGTTTTCAGCGAAAAATGGAGTAATTAACTTTATAGAGAAAAAATTGTCTTTCAACCAAACAATAACCAATTTTAAATAAAATCCACCCAAAACGTAATTGTATATTAAATAGTTACATTTTCAAATAACAATATTCGTTCTGAATAAAAAATTCTAATTTTCTATAAAAAATATGGAATTTCATCAAAAAATTTAATTTTTAATCAAATAGTTTAATTTCCTACCAAATAGTGAAATTTTCAAGACAAAAATACGAATTTTCTACAAAATGTAACATTTTAAACCCGAAAATATGAATTTTCAAAAAAATTATTAAATTTCCAACTAGGATAGTTCAAGTTTCAATTCAAAATATCGATTTTGAACCAAAAATAAAATAATTAAATTTTACAGTTACATTTACAAAAAAAATTTACAATTTCAATATCAACCAGATAGGCAATAGTTAAATTTTCAGTTAGCCTAATTAATTTAAGCCAAATAATAAACGCATTTCCAACAAAAGTTTTGAATTTTCTATCAAAAAAAGTTCCTTTTAACCAAATAGTTTTACAAAAATACACTCGAATCTGGATCTAGTTGTCCTGTATTTAGCGTTTTCGAGAATTGACAATTGCGGTGTTCACTCACGCGTGACAAATCAGAAGGAGAGAGAAACAGAGCACTAAATCCAGATTTGACTCTAATTACATTTTCAACAAAATAAAATTAATTTGAATAAAACCAGATGAATTCCTAACCAAAATTATATTAATAATTTCAACCAAAAAAAATGAACTTTTAACCAAAAATAATTAGATTTTCTTATCAGGTTCTATTTATTCAGTTCGAATTTATAGAAAAAATTAGAAAAAGGCAGAAAAGGGGAAGTTTCTTGAAAAGAGGGGGAAAAAGAAGAGTTATTAGAAAAGGGGAAAAGAGAGGAAAAGGGGAAAGAGTGCGAAGACTGAAAATTAAATTATATTATCAGATTAATAATTCAACTTTTACTTTATATAGTGTAAATGATTCAGAAAATATAGAGGTATGAGACTTTCTATTTCTTCAATAAAAAATTTATTTTATAGCTCGGCCAGGAAGGAAGGAACAAATTCTTCAAGATGCACGAAATGCTCAACGAGTACAAGATCGGATTCCAGATAATGTACCATTTCCTTGTGATATAAGGGGTAAAAAACGCGATGCGTATACTTTCAAATAATTTATTCTAACTGAAAAATTATTAGAGCAGAATTAATACTGCCTTTGAATAATTTCTTTCTCTTAATCACCTTTTACTTTCATTCTAACATTTTTAAATTTTTCCCATATATTTTCCTAGAAAATTTTATTTGTTTATACAAAATATTTGAATTTTAGATAATTATTAATCTCAGGGATAACACAGTGATTCAATTTCAGGCAAAATAGGGAAATTTTTTTGAAAAAAGGGAGTTTTTTATAAGGGAAATTTTTGTTTTAAAAATACCAGCAAATTTTAAATTATGATGTAAAATCAATTTTTTCAAATTATTTATGTGAGACTAAAAACACTAACATAACCTAAAATTGTTCAAAATTGTAAGTTCAATATTAGAGTCAAATGACTTTTAATAAAAAATTGTTTCAGATTATAAATCTTGTTTTAAAAATTCACACATAACCTAAAATTGTTCAAAATTGTGTATCTTCTCAAAAATCCAATGATTTTTTATTGAAAGTAAGTATTTCCCATATAAAATTTCAATAAAATCCGAAATTGTACAGAAACTTAAAATTTAATGACTGAATTATATTCTGAATAATAATAAAAATATTAAAAATACAGATTATCAGTGCAAATCGTTGACATAACCTTAAAGTGTTCCGAAATTATAAATCTTCTTTAAAATCTCATAACCTAAAATTGTTTCAAATTTGTCAATCTGTTAAATATTTGAAATATAATTTTTCTATCATATTTAACATACAAAGTTTCGTGTAAAAACAATAAAATAATTTAGAAATGATAAAAGAACTAAAATTTTGTTCGAATTATAAAGAATTTTTCATAAATACCAATCTTTTTCGAAATCTAATGATGTTTGTTTTAAAATACCAGTTTTTGGTGTAAAACTCTAACATAACCTGAAATTGTTCAAAATTGTAAGTTTAATATTAAAGACAAATAACTTTTGTTTTAAATAACTAATTTTCGGTGACAATCGCGAAAGTAACATAATGAAAAAATGTTTCAGATTGTAAATCTTTTTTTTTAAATTGAAAGTAACTATAGAATAAAAAAACAATAAATTGTGTAAAATTGTGAATCTTCTTTAAAATTTATTTTCTTTTTATTTAGAGTAACGTATTGCCAGTGCCCATCGTTAACATAACCTTAAAGTGTTTGGAAATTATAAATCTTCTTTAAAATCTCATAACCTAAAATTGTTTCAAAGTTGTCAATCTGTTAAATGTTTGAAATATAATTTTTCTATCATATTAAACATACAAATTTCCGTGGAAAAATAATAAAATAATTTAGAAATAATAAAAGAACTAAATTTTTTTTTGAATTATAAAGAATTTTTCATAAATACCAATTTTCGATAAAAAAAAAACAACAGCCTAAGCTAAATTTGTTCAAAACTTATAAATCTTTTTTTTATACCTAATGATTTTTAAACAAAATTTTAATTTCTGACAAAAACACTAAAACAGTTCGAAATTACTAAACTTATTAATTTTATTATTTTAATTTTTTTTTTATAATGTATAAAAAATACTAATCATTCCTAGGGAGAAAAAATAACGAAACATAAAATAACGCAAATGAAACTTGTTTAGAATTTTTTAATCTTTTTCGAAATCTAATGATGTTTATTTTAAAATACCAGTTTTTGATGGAAAACTCTAATATAACCTAAAATTGTTTAAAATAGTAAGTTTAATATTAAAGTCAAATGACTTTTGTTTTTAAAATAACTAATTTTCAGTGAAAATCGCTAAGATAAAATAATAAAAAATTGTTTCAGATTGTGAATTTTGTTTTAAAATTTCACACATAACCTAAAATTGTTCAAAATTGTGTATCTTTTCAAAAATCCAATGATTTTTTATTGAAAGTAACTATTTCCCATATAAAATTCTAATAAAATCCAAAATTGTACAGAAACTTAAAATTTAGTGACTGAATGATATTCTGAATAATAATGATAATGTAAAAATTTTTATGTTTTTCAAAATCGAAAATACCGATTTTCAGTGCACATCGTTGACATAACCTTAAATTGTTCGGAAATTATAAATCTTCTTTAAAATCTCATAACCTAAAATTGTTTAAAAATTGTCAATCTGTTAAATGTCTAAAATATAATTTTTCTATCAGATTAAACATACAAATTTCCGTGGAAAGACAATAAAATAATCCAAAAATGATAAAAGAATAGAATTTTTTCGAATTATAAAGATTTTTTCAGAAATACCAATTTTCAATACAAAAAAACAACAGTCTGAGCAAAGTTGTTCAAAACTTATGAATCTTTTTTTATACCTAATGATTTTTATACAAAATGTTAATTTCTGACAAAAACACTAAAACAGTTCAAAATTGCTAAACCTTATTAATTTTATTATTTTAATTACCTTTTTTAATTTATAAAAAATACTAATCATTCCTGGGGAGAAAAAATAACGAAACATAAAATGACGGAAAAGAAACTTGTTTAGAATTTTTTAATCATTTTCAAAATCTAATGATGTTTATTTTAAAATACCAGTTTTTGGTGTAAAACTCTAACGTAACCTAAAATTGTTTAAAATTATAAGTTTAATATTAAAGTCAAATGACTTTTGTTTTAAATAACTAATTTTCGGTGAAAATCGCTAAGATAAAATAATAAAAAATTGTTTCAGATTGTGAATCTTCTTTTCATTTTTTTATTGACAGTAACTATTTCCCATATAAAATTCCAATAAAATCCAAAATTGTACAAAAACTTTGAATGAAAAAACAAAAAATTGTTTAAAAATGTCAATCTTCTTTAAAATTTATTTTCTTTTTATTTAAAGTAACGTATTTCCAGTGCCCATTGTTGAAATAACCTCAAAGTGTTTGGAAATTATAAACCTTCTTTAAAATCTCATAACCTAAAATTGTTTCAAAGTTTTCACTCTGTTAAATGTTTGAAATATAATTTTTCTATCATATTAAACATAAAAATTTCCGTGGAAAAATAATAAAATAATACAGAAATGATAAAAGAACTAAATTTTTTTTTAATTATAAAGAATTTTTAATGAATATCAATTTTCGATATAAACCAACAGTAAAAACTAAAATTGTTAAAAACTTATGAATCTTTTTTTATACCTAATGATTTTTAAATAAAATGTTAATTTCTGAGAAAAAACACTAAGACAGTTCGAAATTGCTAAATTGCTACAAATGTTATTAGTTTAACTAATTTTTTTAATTTATAAAAAATACTAACCATTCCTGGCGAGAAAAATAACGAAACATAAAATAACATAAAAGAAACTTGTAAGTTTTTGGTGTCAAACTCTAACATAACCTAAAATTGTTAAAAATTAATAATCTTTAAAATCTAATGTTTTAGGTTTAAAAATAACAATTTCCTACAATTTTCAAACAAATAATGTCCTTTTTGAAACATTATGATTTAGTATGGGAATCATTCATAATTAAATAATAATTTTTTAGTTGTGAGTGTAAATCATAAAAAATAATCGGATCATATTTTTTAAATTAAATGTAGTTATTTGCATATTTACGTTTTTTTTCGCTTTAAGAAAGCAAGAAATATTCTTAACAAATCCATTTGTCACGGTTTTATTCTTTTGAATATTTCTTTTTACATTTTTTTTCACCTCCCCTACTTAACCTGCCCCATACTTCCACCCTTTTTACCCCCACTCCCAATGCTTCCCCTCCTTCCCCCCCCACATTTTCCTTAAGTTTCTTACCCCTTATTTCTCTTTACTTCCCCTCACTATTCTTAATCTCCAAGCCCTATTTCCCCTCACTTCCTCTACTTCCCATTCCCTTATTTTTAGTCACTTCCTCAACATCTCTCTTTACTTCTTATACTTCCCCTCTCATCATTTACACACACTTCTTCACCTCTCCTCTCATTTTTTCTCCCATCCACTACTACCCAATCCCTGCTTCCTCACCGATACTACCTCTCTCCTCATTACCCCTCCTTTCACGTCTCATACTTCTCCTCTTCTTATTTCCCCTCACTTATTCCACCTCCTCTCCCGTATCTTTTAATTATTATTTTTCCTATTTCCCCAATCGTAGTTTTTGCTCACTCCCTTTCACTGTACCTCCCATTATTTCTCTTCACTGACCCTCCCTTTACTTGCTCCCCCTCAATTTTCCTCCATTTATTTCCCCTTGTTCCTCTACGTCCCCTCTTCTAATCTCCTAATTCTCCTACTTCCTCTAACTTCACTTTCACTCGCTTCCCCTCCTCTCACTTCTCCTCGTCTGTTTTCTTTTCACTTACTCTAATGAAAATTTTCATAACATCGCCAACATTTATTCTCCATAATTCATCTCCATTACTTCCATTTTCCTCATTTTCTTCTTAACTTCCCCCACTTCATCTCCCCTCATTTCCCCTAATTCCTCAAGAATTATTTACACTTGCTTCCTCTTTTAGTATTTCCTCTCCTTTTTACTCCCATCATTTCTCGTCATTACCCCTTCTGACTTTACCTTCCCTCATTTCCCTTAACTCCCTCTAACCTTATTTCCTTTCATTTCCCCAATATTTGTTTCCCCTAATTCCAGCTTCTTCATTAACCCTCTCTTCCCCTACTTCGTTTCCCATTATTTCCCTACTTAGTCTTCTCTAACTTCACCTTACTTCCTTTCCCTTTCTTTCCACTCACTTCCCATAATTTGCCTCCATTAATTTCTCGTAACTTCCCCTTCTGCACTACTATTCCCTATTTCTCTTCCCTTCGACTACTTCCCAATCCCTTATTTTTTCGACACTTTCCCTACATGCCTTTACATCCCATCTTTTTATTTCACCTGTCTACCTCTACTACTCCACCCGTTATTTTCCTTTATTTACCTTACTATCTTGCCCATCATTTCTCTTAACTTTTAATACCCTTATTTCCCCTCACATTGCCACCACTAATTTACCCTACTTTCCCTAGCCTTCCCTCATTTCCCCTCTCTTTCCATACTCTTTCAACCCTCGTTTCCATTCACTTTCTCCATAAAATTCATAACCACTCATTTTCATTCATTTCCTCTAATTCAGCTCCCTTTAATTTCCCTTTGCTTGTTCTACTTATTCTCCAAAAATTTTCCCTCATTTTTCCTTCTTGGAAAAAAGTACGACAGAAAAGATGGAAAAAATTATAAAATATAAGGATTAAAGGGGGGGGGGGG
>JAAAKG020137622.1:0-12367 GCA_010014905.2 Druon quercuslanigerum
ATTTCTTGCTAGAATATTAATTTTCCTATTTGAAAATTAATCGTCTTGATTAAAAATCCTTTTTTTGCTTATAAATTAAAGTATTGCAATTAACTATTGCTCGTTTTAGTAATTAATTCATCTTTTTAGTTGGAAATAACAATATTTGCTTAAAGGTTAAATCAAATTAGTTTAAAAAATAAATCTGTTTTTTTTTGTGTGTAAGAATAATTTTTTAACTCAAAATTTACCTGTTCCATTTTTTGTTAAAACGTGATATTTTTTAGTTTAAAATTCAGCATTTTGTTTGAAAATTGATCTTTTTCGGTTGAAAATTCAACTCTCTGATTGAGAATTATTTTTTTTTTTAATCGTCTTTCTTCATAGAAAATTAATTTTTCTGTTTAAAAATTAAACGTCTTGTTTAAAAATCCATTTTTTGCCTAAAAATTGAAGTATTGCAATTAACTATTGATCATTTTAGTAATTATTTCATCTTTTTGGTTAAAAATAAAAATATTTCATTAGAAATTAAATTAAGTTTGTTTAAAAAATAAATCTGTTTTTTTTTGTGTAAGAATAATGTTTTTAACTGAAAATTGAACTATTCCATTTTTTTTAAAGTGATATTTTTTAGTTCAAAATTCATCTATTCGTTTTGAAAATTGATCTTTTTTAGTTGAAAATTCAACTCTTTGATTGAGAATTAATGTAATTTTTTTTTGAAAATCGTCTTTTTGGTAGAAAATTAATCCTTTGCTTGAAAAATCAACTATTTGTTTGAAAATTCCTGTATCTTTTTGAAAGTCCAAAAATCAACGTGAAAAGTTAGGAATTTGAAGTTGTTCAAGTTAATTTTTAATATAGTACTCATATTATTTTACCTATGTAAATATGCACTAAATTTTAAGTACAAGTAGATAATATAAAAATGTGTTTGAATTTTTATTCAATTTCATGTACTTTCGAGACAAATTTAAGAATCGTGCTGCTGAAATATTAAAGAATATCTTGTAGTATTAGTTAAATTCCTATAAAAAAGGGATATTATTTATAATAAACTCGCGAAAAATCATACATGGAAAAAGCTTGAGATACCTGAAAAAACCTGGATTTTTTTTTTTTTGCAAGATTTGAGTAGACATCCTGAAAATGGAATTTTTGCAATTAATTTTCAGGAATATCCGACGAGATGAGGGCAAGCTTTCGAACCATGGGCGCCTTGGCAGAGCATACAAAATTGGAACCCAGAACTCGAATTCAGCGCCTTTTGTCTTTTAACCAGCGCCTGCTATCGGAACCAAAAACAGCAAAAGAACTTACCGATTGGGGACTGAAACTTGACAATAAACTTGTCAGTATTTCGGCTCGAGTTATTCCAAGAGATAAAATTCTCTTGGGAGATTCAGTATTTGTCACGCCTCCAGGTAACTGGGATAATGAGATGAAATCAAAGAAGATGTTCATTACTGCCGATCTTAAAGATTGGGTCATTGTCCTGCTGAAAAGAAATATAAACGAAGCAAAGGTATGTTATTCATTTATAATTTAGATTCGTGTATGAAGATTCGTATCTTGAAGATTTAAACAATTAAAAACGTTTAAAGTTGAAATTTTTGTTAATAAACAGTTTTATTTTATTAAATATAAATGTGAATAAATAAATTATTTTAAAAATGGATCTGTATTTTAAGTATAAAAAACTGAACAATACTTGATTTGACCGAACGATTCTAAATTCGTTCAAAATTTGAGAACTTCAAGATCCTTAGTGTTTCAATTTGAAAGTGTTAATGAAACTTGAAATTAATATAATATCATTTATTCCAATAATTTTATTTTTAAATACAAATTTTAAAGATTCGTCAATAAAATATTTTGCACATAATTTGAAATAATTTCAAGTTTTAAATTTAATTTGAATCTTTTTAAAATTTAAAATATCTCTTAAAATTACTATTATTTTCTTTGCAAATAATAAGTGTTCGATTGTTATTTATTATTTAAAATTTTAAGGATTTTTTTTAATTTGAAGGATTTTTTAAAAGTTATAAGAAAAATTCAATTCATTTAAAAATATACTTGAAAGTTCCGAAAAAATTTCAAAAATGATTTTAAATTTAAAAAAAATTTTAAACCACATCTATTATTCTCAAGATTTTGAAATAAAATTTTAAAGCTTTTGAAGGATGCATACAATATTTAAAATTAAAATAATTTAACTTCTAATTTAAGAACTGTTAGGTTGAAACACAAATTGATTTTAATGTGCCTAGCTTAAAATTACTTAAAATAATATAATTTTGAACATTTTTAAAGTTCATTGTTTGATTTAACTCTGTAATTTATCAAAGTTCTAAATTTTGCAGTTTATTTGCATTTCATTTTAAATATTTCAATTGAAAACCTTTCATTTTATACGTGTAAATTATTGATCATTTGAGAATACAATTTTTGAATTGAAAAACTTTTAAACTTCAATTTCAAAAGTTTAAAATTCAAGAGGTCCAATTTGAATGCCTTAATTTATTTTTGATTTTTGATTACTTTAAATGGAAAAATATTTAGCTTTAGAGTTCGATATTTAAATTTTATTGACCGTGAAAAATGTTTTGCGAACCGGGAAATGACCGGAATTTTATTCTTCAATTAAAACGGCCACCCTGAATTTATTAATATTCGAATTTATCGCACATTCTAAATCATTTTCTATACTTTTTTTTATTGTTATTTACTAATTTGCATATGATCTTTTCATTTCTGCAGAAAAAAATTGTTTAAAAATGTTAATTAATTATTGAAAATGCAGTTAACGGTGTATTATTAAATAAAATTTATTATTTTTCAATTATGAAACATATTGTTTTTTGAATTTTTAATTGTAAATTTTTTTAAATGTTAAAAATTTTGAATTTTGAAGATCAAAAGTCAAAAGTTTTTACTTATGAATCTTCCAAATTGATGAAATAAAAAATTTAAATAATTCAAATGAAAGTACTTTCCATTGTAAAACTAAAAACTCGCATAATTTTTAAATTCTAAATGAAGAAAATTTAAAATTCTTGAATTTTTAAGAATCACAATTCCAAGTTCTACAATTTGGAAGAATTGCAAATTCAAAATCTTCAATCTTAACAATGCGCAGTTTAAATGTATTAAATTTTAAAACATTTGCAGCTCAAAGTCCTACAATTTTGAAGAATTAAAAAAAATATTTTTTAATTTTTTAGATCTATATTTGAAAGGTATGTAATTTTGAATGCTTAAAAAAATATGTAATTTAGTTTTAAAGATTTAGAATGAAATTTTTTTTATTATTAAGACTTTCAATGGAAGATTCTTCAATATTTAATGTGTATTATGCTTATGTAATTTTTATTATTTTTTAAATATGTAATTCAGTTTTGAAGATTTACAATGAAAAATTCTCCAATTTTTAAGATTTTCAATTGAGAATCTTTAATATTTACTTCCTTGGTTTTATCTAAAATTTTTGAAATATGTTAGTTTTTTAATGTTAAAGATTAAATTCATTTAATTTTCAAGATTTAGGTTTTAAAGTTATGTAATTATGAAGTTTCTTCAATATTTAGTTCAACTTTGAAGATCTTACAATTGAAAACTCTTTAATGTTGAAAGATGAATAAATAACAATTTTAAATTTGTGATAATTTTGAAAATCCAAATTCAGGTGTTTTGAATTTTAAATCTTCCAAATTGATAAAACATCAGTGATGCAAATGATCAAAAATGCCGAATTTTTCATTTTAAAACATAAAAATGTTATAATTTTTTATCGTGTAATTATTTCAAATTTGCAAAAACTTTTTAATTTAAAAATTCATACTCTTCATTAGAAATATTTTATCTTTCTGGTATAAAAATGCAACTGTTTGTTTTGAAAATTAAACTATTTTTTAGAAAATGTACTCTTTCTTTAAAATTCGTATTTTTGTATTGAAAAGTCAATTGAAATCTTTTTGGATAAAAATTCAAGTCTTTTCATGAAAATTTATCTTTTTTATTTAAAAATTCACCTTTTTTATTATAATTTTTATTTTTCTTGCACATAAATGTCTGATTTTAAAATACACCTGCATTAGCAGATATCTCATATTTTATGGGTGAAAATGCAACTGTTTGGTGGCAAATTAACAATTTTATAAAAAAGTCATACTTTTGGCTGAAAATTCTGACATTTTGTTGAAAATTCATTTATTTCGTAGAAAATTTATTTTTTCTTTAAATTTAATCTTTTGGTGTTGAGAAGAGAACTGGAATATTTTCTGGATGAAAATTTAATTATTCTTTTTAATTTTTTTTCTTATTAAAAATTCATCTGTTTTTAAAGAAATTTTATCTTTTTTCGTTGAAAACTCAACATTATTGTTGAATTCATACTTTTTGGTTACAACTTTGATTATTTAGCAGAAAATTAACTTATTGTTTACAATTCTTATTTTGCTGTTGGAAAGTTAATTGGAATCTTTTTTGGATAAAAATTAAAAAAAAATTTTTATGGTTTTGATTTTAAAATTCATCTCCTTTAGCAGAAATTGTATCTTTCTTGATTAAAAACAAAACTATTTGGTTTAAAATTAATCAATTTTGTTGAAGTCACACTTTTAGGTTGAAAATTCTGCTTTTTTTTATTGAAAATTCAAATATTTAGTAGAAAATTTACTTTTTGTTTGGAATTTATATTTTGGTGTTGAAAAATGAAATCTTTTCTGGATAAAGTTTAACTTTTAAAAAATGTCGATTTTTATTAAAAATTCATCTGCTTTAATACAAATTTCATCTTTTCTGAATAAAAATTGAAGTATTTGGTAGCGAATTCTGCTATTTTGTTGAAAATCCATCCTTTTTAGTTGAAAAAAGCTCTCTTTTTTTTATTGAGAATTCAATTTTTTTCGTACAAAACGTACTTTTTTAAAAAAAATCATATATTTACTCTTGAAAAGTGAACTGTAATATTTTTAGTATGAAAATTGAAGTATTTTTTTAAATACCAATTTATTCATTTAATTGCTAGAGAATTTTAATATTTTGTTAAAAATTCGCCCTTTTTGGTTGAAAAAATTTGTCTTTTTGGATTGAAAATTCAATTTTTTTTCGTAGAAACTTAGTTCTTATTTAAAAAATGCATATTTTGATCTTAAAAAATTAACTGGAATATTTTTATATATGAAAATTAAATTTTTTTAAATTAAAAATTCATCTTTTTGTAGTAGAAATTTTATTTTTTTTTATGAAAATGCAACTTTTTGTTTAAAAATTGTTCTTCTTCGCTTGAGTATAAAACAATTTTGTTTGAAAGATATGGTTGGATTACTTTGTTAAGAAATCATTTCTTTAGTTGCAGATTTATATTTTTAGTTAAAAATTCATCTCTTTGGTTGTACATTTTTATTTGTAACTTTGCTGTAAATTTTAAAATTATTTTTTTTTGTTTTTACTTAGGACGTATCATTTTAATTGAAAATTTATCTCTTTGGTTAAAAATTAAATTATTTTGTTAATTATTCGTCATTTTGGTAAAAAAAAAAAAAAATTTGCGAGTTGAAATTTTGCACTGGTTTGTAGAATTTTTTTTTGGTTTGGTTAAAAGTTGAAGAATAGCAGATGTATTATTCTAGTTCAAAAGTCATCTTCGGTTGAAAATCTAACTATTTGGTTAATTTTTTTTTTACTGAAAATATATTTAATTTGGTTGAAAATTCAACTATTTATTTGAAAATTGCATGTATTTTTTCGAAAGTTTTTCTTTTTTGGTAGAGAATGAATTTTCTTGATTAATAATTCATTGTTCTGTTTTAAAATTCATTTCATTAATCAGAAAATTGAAGTAATTTGTTAAAAAATCTTCTTTTCCTTTTAAATTCAACTATTTTCTTGAACATTCGTCTATTTGGACAGAAAATTCGTCTTTATGGATTTAATGTTCACCTTTTTACTTAAGAATTAAGCACTCTTCTTAAAAATGCAACTGTTCTTGTTTTATTTTTAATCCTTTTTAGTTTAAAGTTCTATCATTTGGTTAAAAATTCATCTTTTTAGGTTAAAAATTCAATAATGTTGTTAAAAATTCAACTGGCTTATTGAATAATGTATTATTTTATTGGAAATTAAATTGAAAAGCAAGAAAGATACAATTTTAACCAAAAAAAATGGAATAGTTGTATTTTTATTAGGAAAAATAAATTTTCGATAAAAAGTAAACTAATTTTTCTGCAAAACAGTTAAATTTTTTAACAAATTGTTGAATTTTGAAGACAGATGAATTTTCTAAAAAAAAATTGAATTTTCGACTTGAAAATAATTGATTGTTTTTCAAACAAATGCATTTTTAACAAAAAGAAATAGACTTTCTGCCAAAAAAGACGAATTATCAACAAGTAGTGAATTTTTAAATTAGAAAGGATAAATTTTTAACCAAAAATTGTATCGTTAAACTTTTATTTAAAAAAATCAATTTTAAACAAAAAATTGTCTCGTTAAATTTTATTGTAGGAGAATTAATTTTCAATTAAAAAAAAAACTATTTTCTACGAAACAATTTAATTTGGTTACAAATAGTTGAATTTTGTACCAAATTATGGAATTTTCAAGCTAAAAAGACGAATTTTCAAATTTCAAATTTTTTACTGAAAAGATTAATTTTTAAACAGACAATTACAATTAAATACTCAAATTGGATTAATTTTTCACCAAAAACATAGTTCGATTTCCAACAAAGCCGCAAATACGAATTTTCTACAAATCATTTGAATTTTCAACGCAAAAGTTAAATTTTAACCGAAAATGGTTACTTTTTAACCAGAGAGTATCATTTTAAATAAAAATAGATGATATTTCTACGGAATTTTTACAAAATAGTCGAGTTTTCATTTTTTTTAATTTTTGAGTCAAGAAAGAAATAAAATTTCAAACAAATTATTGAATTTTCAAGCTAAAAATACGAATTTTCAACAATATAGCTAATTTTTTACTGAAAAGATTAATTTTTAAACCGACAATTACAATTAAATACTCAAATTACATTAATTTTTTACCAAATACATATTTAAATTTGCAACAAAGCCGCAAATACGAATTTTCTACAAATCATTTGAATTTTCAACGAAAAAGTTAAATTTTAACCGAAAAAGGTTACTTTTTAACCAGACAGTATCATTTTAAATAAAAATAGAAAATTGATCTTTTTTAGTTGAAAATTAAACTCTTTGATTGAGAATTAATGTATTATTTTTTTGAATCTTCTTTTTGGTAGAAAGTCAATCCTTTTGGTTGAAAATTAAACTGTTTGTTTAAAAATTAATATACTTAATTTAAAAATCGTCTTTCTTGCTAGAAAATTAAGTTTCCTGTTTGAAAATTAATCGTCTTGTTTAAAAATCCATTATTCCCCTAAAACTTCAACTATTGCAATTAACTATTTATTATTTTAGTAAATAATTCATCTTTTTGGTTGAAAATAAAAATATTTGCTTAAATGTTAAATTAAATTGGTTTAAAAAATAAATCTGTTTTTTTGTGTAAGAATAATTTTTTTAACTGAAAATTTAACTATTCCATTTTTGGTTGAAAAGTGATATTTTTTAGTTGTAAATTCAACTATTTGTTTGAAAATTGATCTTTTTTAGTTGAAATTTCAAATGTTTGATTGAGAATTAATGTTACTTTTTTAAAAATCGTCTTTCTTGCTAGAAAATTAATTTTCCTGTTTGAAAATTATTCATCTTGTTTAAAAATCTATTTTTAGCCAAAAAATATCAAGGATTGTAATTAACTGTTGATGATTTTAGTAATTAATTCATCTTTTTGGTTGAAAATATAAATATTTGCTTAAAGGTTAAATTCAATTTAAAAAAAATAAATCTTTTTTTTTGTGTGTAAGAATCATTTTTTAAGTTAAAATGTAACTATTCCATTTTTGGTCGAAAAGTGATATTTTTTAGTTCAAAATTCAGCTATTTGTTTGAAAATTGACCTTTTTCAGTTGAAAATCCAACTCTTTGATTGAAAATTAATGTTATTTATTGAAACATCGTCTTTTTTGGTAGAAAATTAATCCTTTTGGTTGAAAAATCAACTAATTGTTTGAAAATTCATATACTTAATTTAAAAATCGTCTTTCCTGCTAGAAAATTAATTTTTCTATTTGAAAATTAATAGCCTTCTTAAAAATCCATTTTTTACGTAAAATTTAAAGTATTGCAACTAGACAGTATCATTTTTAATAAAAATAGACGAAATTTCTACAAAATAGTCGAGTTTTAATTTTTGTTTAAAATTTGGGAGTCAAGAAAGAAACAAAATTTTAACCAAATTGTGGAATTTTCAAGCTAAAAATACGAATTTTCAAGCTAAAAATACGAATTTTCAACAATATAGCTAATTTTTTACTGAAAAGATTAATTTTTAAACCGAAAATTACAATTAAATACTCAAATTACATTAATTTTTTACCAAGTACATATTTAAATTTTCAACAAAGCCGAAAGTGCGAATTTTCTACAAATCATTTTAATTATCAACGAAAATGTTAAATTTTAATCGAAACAGGTTACTTTTTAACCAGACAGTAACATTTTTAATAAAAATAGACGGAATTTCTACAAAATAGTCAAGTTTTCATTTTTTTTTTTAATTTGTGAGTCAAGAAAGAAATAAAATTTGAATAAAAATTGAATTATTTCAAGCTAAAAATACGAATTTTCAACAATATAGTTAATTTTTTACTGAAAAGATTAATTTTTAAGCAGGCAATTACAATTAAATACTCAAATTACATTATTTTTGTACCAAGTACATATTTAAATTTGCAACAAAGCCGCAAATACGAATTTTCTACAAATCATTTGAATTTTCAACTAAAATTATAAATATCAACCGAAACAGGGGCCTTTTTAACCATAGAGTATGATTTTAATTAAAAATAGATGATATTTCTACGGAATTTTTACAAAATAGTCGAGTTTTCATTTTTTTTTCAATTTGTGAGTCAAGAAAGAAACAAAATTTCAACCAAATTATTGAATTATCAAGCTAAAAATACGAATTTTCAACAATATAGTTGATTTTTTACTGAAAAGATTAATTTTTAAACAGACAGTTACAATTAAATACTCAAATTACATTAATTTTTTTATCAAATACATAGTTAAATTTCCAAGAAAGCCGAAAATACGAATTTTCTACTAATCATTTTAATTTTCAACGAAAAAGTTAAATTTCAACCGAAAAAGGTTACTTTTTAACCAGAGAGTATCATTTTAAATAAAAATAGACGAAATTTCTACGGAATTTTTACAAAATAGTCGAGTTTTCATATTTTTTTTTAAATTTGTGAGTCAAGAAAGAAACAAAATTTTAACCAAATTGTGGAATTTTAAATCCAAAAAGACGCAATATTTTCAGAAAGAATTGGAAATTTAATGTTTTTGTTGTTTTGTTGAACAGTCGTCTTTTTGAATAGAAAATTCATCCTATATGGTTGCAAAGTGATCTTTTTTGGTTGGTAATTCATCTTTCTTGTTTGAAAATTCGACTATTTTGTTGAAAATAGCCTTTTTTTATTAAAAGTTCAATTATTTGGTTGTAAATGCAACTAGTTGTTTAAAAATTAAATTTTTAAAGAATTTGGTTAAAAATTCATCTTTCGTTGTTGAAAATTCGTTTATTGGTTTGAAAATTCAACTGTTTTATTGAAGCTTAATCTTTTTTATTTGAAAATTCTACCACGTGATTGCAAGTTTATCTTTTTTGGTTTAAAATTCAACTATTTGGCTAAAACTCGCAATCCCTTTATTAAAAATTCAACTCTTTTGCTTGTAAGTTTCCAAATATTTTTTTTAATGCATCTGTTTGCTTGAAAATTATTTTTAAACTCAACGCTTTTGTTAACAATTTATCTTTGGGTTGAAAATTTTCAACTGTTTGGTAAGAAAATGCAACTGCTTGATTGTAAATGCAAACTTTTTGGTTGTAAATGCAACTATTTGGTTGAAAATTATTTGTTATAAAATTTAACTATTTAAGTAAAAAATAATCTTTCGGCTTTAAATGTATACTGTTTTCTGAACAATTCATCATTTTTAGTTGAAAAGTCAACTATTTGGCTGAAAATTCAATTTTTTTTTAAATTTAGATATTTGTTTGAAAATTAACTTTTAATTTGTAAACGGAACGATTTTGTGAACAATTCATCTATGCTTTGATAATTAATTAATCTTAGGAATTTAAATCGTTTTTATATTGAATTCAATATCGTATCTATCTTGATTGTATTTAAAAGAATGTATTGCCCCATTTTCCTGAAATCATTTAAATATCCTTCTTCTTCTCCTCCTCCTCCTCTTCCCTAATTAAATCAAACAAAATAAGTACGAATGATTATTTATTTTGAAGGAGCTGCTTAACAGTCTCCAGAAAGTAGCCGCAGGAATGCATTTCCGTATTACCGAGCCAAGATTTTACGAAATGGACAATGATCGATCCAGTTCGTATACCGAGGCCCTTGAGAGGATCATGAGCCAAACAAATCCACAATTGATAATGTGCATTGTGCCAAACAACGATCTTGATCGATACTCGGCAATCAAAAAGAAGTGTTGCGTCGACAGGCCCATTTTGTCGCAGGTTGTGCTCAGGAGGACTATTATGTCGAAAGGTCGGCCGAATTTGACCGCGGCGACCAAAATCGCCATTCAGATGAACACCAAACTTGGTGGTGCCCCATGGACCGTCGAAATACCTCAGGGCAATTTTATGGTCGCCGGTTTCGATGTCTGTCACGACAAGACCGTCAAAGGACGAGATTTTGGTAAGTTTTTTTTTTTTTGTTTAGTTTTGGAAATTATTTTTAAGTTTCTTTTATTAATGATGATCCCTGAACTGGAAAAATATCTTTTCCTATCAGAATGTGCGGTGACAAGAGAGGTTTTATATTATTTTTGGGTTTCAGAAACAATTTCCAAGACAAATTAAAATCATTCTTAGAGCCGTTTTTTATTTTTGCCCTTTTTAAGGTCAAATTTTTAAGTAATTTGAAAAAAAGGATTTATTTTCGAAATAAATTATGTTTAAAGTACAAAAATGATATTTATTATTCTTTTTAATATAAATTTTGTATAATAAGTATATTTTTACATAATTTTTAATGTATCTGACTTTATACCAGCCTAAAAAAACTTTTAACAAGAATTATATAGCAATGAAGTTTAGAAGTTTTAGAAGTTTAGTTGAAAATTCAAGTCTGATTGAGAATTTATGTTACTTTTTTGAAAAATCGTCTTTTTGGTAGAAAATTAATTCTTTTTGTTGAAAATTCAACTATTTGTTTGAAAATACATAGACTTAATTTAAAAATCGACATTTTCCTATTTGAAAATTAATAGCCTTGTTTAAAAATCCATTTTTTTGCCTAAAATTTCAAATATTGCAATAAAATATTGATTATTTGCGTAATTAATTTATCTTTTTGGTTGAAAATAAAAATATTGCTTATAGGTTAAATTTAATTTAAAAAAAAATGAAAAAACTGTTTTTTTGTGTAAGAATAATTTTTTTAACTGAAAATTTAACTATTCCATTTTTTGTTGAAAATTGATCTTTTTTAGTTGAAAATTTAACTCTTTGATTGAGAATTAATGTTACTCGTATTTTTGGTAGAATATTAATTCCTTTGGTTGAAAATTTATATACTTAATTTAAAAATCGTCTTATTCCTAGAAAATTAATTTTCCTGTTTGAAAATTATTCATCTTGTTTAAAAATCCACTTTTTTTCTTAAAAATTCAATTATTGAAATGAAATATTGATCATTTTAGTAATTATTTCTTTTTTTTGTTGAAAATAAAACTATGTGGTTAAAGATTAAATTAAATTTGTTTAAAAAAAATCTGTTTTTTTTTTGTTTAAGAATAATATTTTTAACTAAAATATGAACTATTCCATTTTTGGTTGAAAAGTGATATTTTTTAGTTCAAAACTCAGCTGTTTGTTTGAAAATTCATATATTTAATTTAAAAATCGTCTTTCTTGTTAGAAAATTAATTTTCCTATTTGAAAATTAATAGCCTTGTTTAAAAATCCATTTTTTTGTCTAAAATTTCAAGTATTGCAATTAACTATTGATTATTTTAGTAATTATTCCATCTTTTTGATTGAAAATAAACCTATTTAGTTAAAGAATAAATTAAATTTGTCAAAAAAAAATCTGTTTTTTTTGTTTAAGAATAATATTTTTAACTAAAATATCAACTATTCCATTTTTGGTTGAAAAGTGATATTTTTTAGTTCAAAATTCAGCTGTTTGTTTGAAAATTCATATATTTAATTTAAAAATCGTCTTTCTTGTTAGAAAATTAATTTTCCTATTTGA
>JAAAKG020137623.1:0-12860 GCA_010014905.2 Druon quercuslanigerum
TGCCGGGTTGTCGTATTGATTCCGTCACAGACTGTAACCGCCTATCTCACGGTAGTGAGACGTGGTTATGGCTGAAAACAATTGAAAATTGTTTAAAAACTCATGGGAAATATTTAGATTGTCTATTAGTAATTATTCGTATGAAATAGACGACTGAAATTGCTAACTGGTAATAGTAATACGTAAAAATGTCGTTTTTTGAGTTTTTGATCATATGTAGGACGCTCCAGGGAGGATAAAGGTGAGTTTAAATTATATTAAAGTTTTGTTTTTTCATTATTTAAATCCAATAATCTCTTTTTTCATAATTTCATTAATTATAGAGTACCCTCCACTAAATGTTCTATTTATAATAAAAATCTATAAAAATGGACAAAAGGATATATAGAACGATATATGGGTGTACTTGCGAAAAGGTAGCACCCCCGATTTTGTTGAGACTCCGTATACTAATGAATTTTGACGCGCTGATTATGAATATAATAGTGAAAATTGGCGGAAATTTGATTTTCATAGTGAAACCATAAAAAACCATAAAAATTCATGGTTTATTGCGCTTACCTCAAGTAATATACAATATTTTTAAAAATATTCTCAACAAAAGTTATAGATCGCATTAAAACACACATTTTTTGTTCTAAGAATTTTTTTCTATTTGTGAAAACTTCCGAGAAAATCATCTGTTTATCACAGTCTCCATCGTATCTCCATTGGCTTCGGCTGGATGCCTACTTACGCTCTTCACCACGGCAAGATGAGAGTATATTAAAGAGCATATTTACTTTTTTATTTTTTATGTTTTGTCATTTTTTCATTGTTTTCTTCTTGATTATTATGATTTTTGTTGTTGCTCATTGCACTGCAGTTTTTTACATTTTACTGTACTAAGTCGTTCCCTTCCCCTATACCATAATTTCCCTTCACTGTTTTACTCAATACTGAATGCTTATAGACGCTGTACACCCCTTTCCACTTCTCCTTGGTTAAAAAGAGTGACCGGTCACGTTTCGAACTCCTTTTCCAACCATGAAAATAAAATTTCCACCAATTGATACTGATGGTATAAAGACGCTGTAAACACTTTTCCAGCTGGACTTGGTCTTGAACGAGTGATCGGTGACGTCTATAACCCCTTTTCCAACTCGCCCCTAAAAAAAAACACGTGCCAACGACAGATCACAGAAGAAGACGGGAAGGCACCCCTGTGACTGGTTAAAAGAATAACGTAAGGCCCTCCTACCCCTTTTCCAATGACTCGTGGGGACGGGACGGCATCCCTGTGATCGAAAATCGATGTACATCTCATTTTCTAGGACTCTGTCAAAAGGAAATGTCAAAAGGCTCTCCTACCCAGCCCGGTGATCCGCAATCGATGTACTTCTAATTTTCTCGAAAACAGTCACTTGTAGAAAAAAATTCTTTCAACAAGAAATGTGTATTTTATTGCGATCTACAACTTTTGTCTGAAATACTTTTTGAAATGTTGCACGTTACCTGCGATGAACGAAAAAAACCATGATGATTTATGTTTTTCAATGGATTCACCATGAAAATCAAATTTCCACTAATTGATACTGATGGTATAAAGACGCTGTAATCACTTTTGCAGCTCGTATTGGTCCAGAAAGAGTGCTCAAACCCCTTTTCCAACTCGCCCTTTAAAGAAAACACGTGCTAACGACTGATCACAGTAGTAGACGGAAAAGGATCTCTGTAACTGGCCACAGAAATATCGTAAGGCCCTTCTACCACTTTTCCAAGGACGTTTGAGGTCGGGAAGGCACACCTATCATCGGAAATCGATGCACCTCTGGTTTTCTCAGAAACAGTCACTCGTAGAAAAAAATTCTTTGAACCAGCAATGTGTATTTTAATGCGCTGTACAAGTTTTTTCTGAAATACTTTTTTAAATGTTGCACATTACCTGAGAGAAACGCAACGAAACCTTGTTTCTTCACGTTTTTTTTAATGGTTCCACCATGAAAATCAAATTTCCACTAATTGGTACTGATAATATGAAGACGACGTGAGGTCAGGAAGGCACACCTATGAATTTATGTTTTTTTTATGATTTCACCATGAAAATCAAGTTTCCACTAACTGATACTCTTGTTATAAAGACCAAGTAAACCCTTTTGCTGCTGTTCTAGCTCTTGAGTGAAATATCGGTGACATCTGGAACCCCTTTTCCAACCTGCCCTGTCAAAAAAACCCTTGCCAACGACTGATCACAGAAGTAGACGGGAAGGCACCCATGTGACTGGCCTCAGAAATATCGTATGGCCTTTCTACCAATTATCCAAGGACGCCAGAGTTCGGGAAGGCATCCATATGAGGCACCTGAGATTAGCGCTAAAAACAATGATCATTTATGCTTTTTTATAGTTTGTCCAAGAAAATGAAGCATCCACTAAATGCTACTGATTATATAAAGACGATGTAAACCCTTTTGCATCTCCTTCTGGTCACGAAAGAGTGATCGGTGATGTCGCAAAACCCTTGTACAACTCGCCCTTTAAAGAAAACACGTGACAACGACTGATCACAGAAGTAGACGGGAAAGGACCCCTGTGACTGGCCACAGAAATACCGTAAGGCCCTCCTACCACTTTCCAAGGACGCCTGGTGTCGGAAAGGCACCCCTGTGATCGGAAATCGATATACCTCTCGTTTTCTATCACTCTGTCACTCGTAGAAAAGAACTCTTTGAACAAGAAATGTGTATTTTAATGCGATCTACAACTTTTTTCAGAAATACTTTTTGATATGTTTCAAGTCACCTGAGATAAACGCAAAAAACCATGATTCTTTATGCTTTTTAATGGTTTTACCATGAAAATCAAATTTCCACTAATTGTTACTGATAATATGAAGACGATATAAATTCTTTTGCATCTCCTTCTGGTCACGAACGAGGGATCAGTGACGTCGTAAAACCCTTGTACAACTCGCCCTTTAAAGAAAACACGTGACAACGACTGCTCACAGAAGTAGACGGGAAAGCACCCCTGTGACTGGCCCCAAAAATATCGTAAGTGCCTTCTACCACTTTTCCTAGGACGACTGGTGTCTGGCAGGCATCCCTGTGATCAGAAATCGTTGTACCTCTCACTTTTTATGACTCTATCACACGTAGAAAAGAACTCTTTCAACAAGAAATGTGTAGTTTAATGCAATCTACAAATTTCGTCTGAAATACTTTTTGAAATGTTGCACATTACCTGAGACAAACGCAAGAAAACATGATTATTTATGATTTATGATGGTTTCTCCATGAAAGTCAAACTTGCACTAATTGATACTGATTGTATAAAGACGATGTAAGCATTTTGGCAGCTGGTCTTTGTCATTAATAAGTGAACGATGACGTCGCAAAACCCATGTAAAACTAGCCCTTTAAAGAAAACACGTGCCAAAGACTGATCACAGAAGTAGTCGGGAAGCCACCCATGTGACTGCCCACTGAAATATTTTTCCAACTTGCCATATCAAAAAAACCCTTGTCAACGACTGATCACAGAAGTAGACGGGAAGGTACCCCTGTGTCAGGTAACAGAAATAACGTAAGGCCCTTCTACACTTTTTCCAACTACCCGTGGGGCGGGAAGGCACACCTGTGATCGAAAATCGATGTAGGTCTAATTTTCTCGGAAACTGTCACTTGTAGAAAAGATCTCTTTGTACAAGAAATGTTCACTCTACAGCGATCTATAACTTTTGTCTAAAACACTTTTTCATGTGGTTCACATCATCTGAGGTAAACGCAAAAAACCATGATTCTTTATGTTTTTTAATGGTTTTACCATGAAAATCAAATTTTCACTAATTGATACTGATAATATGAAGACGATATATATCCTATTGAAGCTCCTTCTGGTCACGAACGAGTGATCGGCGACGTCGCAAACCTCTTTTCCAACTCGCGCTATAAAGGAAACACTTGCCAACGACTGATCACAGAAGTAGACGTGAAAGCACCCCTGAGACTGGCCACAGAAATACCGTATGGCCATTCTACCACTTATCCAAGGACGTCTGGATTCAGGAAGGCATCCCTGTAATCATAAATCGATGTACCTCTAATTTTCAATCACTCTGTCACGCGTAGAAAAGAACTCTTTGAAGAAGAAGTGTGTATTTTAATTCGATCTACAAATTTTGTCTGAGATACATTTTGATATCTTGCACATCACCTGAGATAAACGCAAAAACCAAGATTATTCATGCTTTCTTATGGTTTCACCATGAAAATGAAACTTCCACTAATTGATACTGATGGTATGAAGACGATGTAAACTGTTTTACAGCTTCTTCTGGTCACGAACGAGTGATTGGCGACGTCGCAAACCCTTTTTTCCAACTCGCGCTATAAAGAAAACAATTGCCAACGATTGATCACAGAAGTAGACGAGAAAGTACCCCTGAGACTGGGAACAGAAATACCGTATGGCCCTTTTACCACTTTTACAAGGCCCCCGAGAGAAAACACGTGCCAACGACTGGTTACAAAAGTAATACTAAGTAAATACCTTGAGGCCCTCCTACCTCTTTTTCAACGACGCGGGGTGGCGGGAAGGCACACCTATGATCGGAAATCGATATTCCTCTAGATTTCTCGGAAACAGTCACTCGTAGAAAAGAACTCTTTAAACAAGAAATGTGTATTTTAATTCGATCTACAACTTTTGTATGAAATACTTTTGGAAATGTTGCACATTACCTGAGACAAACGCAAGAAAACATGATTCTTTATGTTTTTGAATGTTTTCAGCATGAAAATAAAAACTTCTACTAATTGATTCTGACGGTATAAAGACGACGTAACCCTTTTTGCAGCTTCTTCAGGTCACGAGCGAGTGATCGGTGACGTCGCAAACCCTTTTTCCAACTCGCCTTTTAAAGGAAACACGTGCCAACGACTGATCACAGAAGTAGACGGAAAAAGGACCCCTGTAACTGGCTACAGAAATATCGTAAGGCGCTCCTACCACTTTTCCAAGGACGCTAGAAGTTGGGAAGGTATTCCTGTGAACGGAAATCGGTGTACCTCTCACTTTCTATGTTTTCGTCACTCGTTAAAAAGGACTTTTTCAACAATAAATGTGTATTTTAATGCGATCTATAACTTTTGCCTGAAATACTTTTTGAAATGTTGCGCATTACCTGAGATTAACGAAAACAACCATAATTATCTATGTTTTTCATGGTTTCACCATGAAAATCAAGTTTCCACTAACTGATACTCTTGTTATACAGATGATGTAAACCCGTTTGCTGCTGGTCTTGCTCTTGAGTGAAACATCGGTAACATCTCGAACGCCCTTTCCAATTTGCCCTATCAAAAAAACCCTTGCCAGCGACTGATCACAGAAGTAGACTGGAAGGCACCCCTGTGTCAGGTCAAGAAAATAAGGTAAGGCTCTTCTACACTTTTTCCAACTACCCGTGAGGGCGGAAAGGCACACCCATGATCGAAAATCGATGTAGGTCTAATTTTCTCGGAAACTGTCACTTGTAGAAAAGATCTCTTTGAACAAGAAATGTGTATTTAAATTCGATGTACAACTTTGTCTAAAATACTTTATGAAATGTTAGACATTACCTGATGTAACCGCAAAAAAACATGATTATGTATGTTTTTTTATGGTTTCACCATGAAACTCAAACATCCACTTATTGATACTGATTATATAAAGACGATGTAAACCCTTTTGCAGCTCCTTCTGGTCACGAACGTGTCATTGGCGACGTCGCAAACCCGATGTACAACTCGCCCTTTAAAGAAAACACGTGCCAACGACTGATCACAGCAGTAGACGTGAAAGCACCCCTGAGACTGGCCACAGAAATATCGTAAGGCCCTCCTACCACTTTTCCAAGGACGCCTGGAGCAGGAAGGCACCCCTGTGATCGGAAATCGATAAGCGTCACCTGAGATAAACGCAAAAAACCATGATTATCTATGTTTTTTTAAATGGTTTCACCATGAAAATGAAGCTTCCACTAATTAGTACTGACGGTATAAAGACGTTGTAAACCATTTTGCAGCTCCTTCAGGTCATGAGCGAGTGATCGTTCACGTCGCAAACCCCTTTTCCAACTCAACCTTTAAAGGAAACACGTGCCAACGACTGATCACAGAAGTAGACGAGAAAGCACCCCTGTGACTGGGGTCGTGTAGGCATCCCTGTGATCGGTAATCAATGTACCTTTAATTGTCTAGGACTCTGTAACTCGTACAAAAGAACTCTTTCAACAAGAAATGTGTATTTTAATGCGATCTACAACTTTTTTCAGAAATACTTTTTGATATTTTGCACATCACTTTTTGCAGCTCCTTCAGGTCACGATCGAGTGATCGGTGACGTCGCAAACCCCTTTTCCAACATGCCACATCAAAAAAACCCTTGTCAACGACTGATCACAGAAGTAGATGGGAAGCCACCCCTGTGTCAGGTCACAGAAATAACGTAAGGCCCCTCTACACTTTTTCCAACTACCCGTGGGGGCGGAAAGGCATGCCTATGACTATGAATATCTACAACTTTTGCATGAAATACTTTTGTAAATGTTGCACTAATTGATACTGATTGTATAAAGACGATGTAAGCATTTTGGCAGCTGGTCTTTGTCATAAATATGTGAACGATGACGTCGCAAAACCCATGTAAAACTAGCCCTTTAAACAAAACACGTGCCAACGACTGATAACACAAGTAGATGTGAAGACACCCCTGTGACTGCCAACAGAAATATCGTGAGGCACTCCTACCCTTTTTCCAACCCCAGTTACTTCTGCGACCTTCCACAGAAGTATCGTGAGGCCCTCCTACCACGTTTGCAAGGACGCCTGGGGCGGGAAGGCAGCTCTGTGATCGGAAATCGATATACCTCTCAATTTCCATCACTCTGTCACGTGTAGAAAAGAACTGTTTGAACAGGAAATGTGTATTTTAATGCAATCTAAAAATTTGGTCTAAAATACGTTTCGAAATGTTGCACATTACCTGAGTTAAACTTAAAAAACCATGATTCTTTATATTTTTATTATGGTTTCACCATAAAAATCAAATTTTCACTAATTGATACTGGTGGAATGAAGACGATTTTAACCCTTCTGCAGCTTTTTTGGGTCTCGAACGAGAGATAGGTGACGTCTCAAACCCCTCATCCAACTCGCCCTTTAAAGAAAACAAGTGCCAACGAATGATTACGGAAGTAGACGGGTAGACCCCTGTGACTGGTCACAGAAATATCGTCAGGCCCTCCTACCCATTTTCCAAAGTCCCGTAGGTCTAAGAAGGCAGTCCTGTGATAAAAAATCGATGTACCTGTCATTTTCTATCGATGTAAACTCTTTTGCAGCTTCTTCTGGTCACGAACGTGTGATGAGTGACGTCGCAACCCCTTTTCCAACTCGCTCTTTAAAGAAAACACGTGCCAACGACTGATCACAGAGGAAGACGGGAAATCACCCATGTGACTGGCTACAGAAATGTCGCAAGGCACTCCTACCCCTTTTCCAATGACTCGTGGGGGTGGAAAGACAAACATATGAAAGGAAATTGATGTACCTCTACGAGTGCAGTCACTCGTAGAACAACATTCTTTAAACAAGAAATGTGTATTTTAATGCGATCTACAATTTTTGTCTGAAATGAGATAAACGCCAAAAACCATGATTCTTTATATTTTTATTATGATTTCACCATGGAAATCAAATTTCCACTGATTGATACTGATAATATAAGGACGCTGTAAACTCTTTTCGAACTGGTCTTGCTCTTAAACGAGTGATCGATGACGTATCGAAGCTCTACTCCAACTCGCAATTTAAAAAAAGAACGTCCCAACGATTGATAACAGAAGTAGAAGTGAAGGCACCCCTGTGACTGGCAATGAAATAAATTAAGGCCCTCCTACCCCATTTTCAAAGACTTTTGGGGTCGGGAAGGCACCGCTGTGATCGAAAATCGATGTACTTGTCATTTTCTAGGACTCCTGTCGAAAGGCGGTAACGGACGGAATCTTGGGGCGAATTTTACTGGCGGCTACCTTCCCTAATGGAAGCGTCTCGTCGACGAGCGGCGGCGTATTGCCGTTGTCGTCGGCGGCGTTGAGTGCGCAGATTGCTGCCTGCGCCACTTGTGCTCTCTGTCATTAAGAGTGTTGCTTGCACAAATGACGCCGCAAACAACGCCAAACCAGACCACTCGACCGATGTCGCCGTACACTTCCACTCACTGCACCACTAAAAAAAAAACACTGGCGATGAACTTCCAACGATGTAGAAAAGAAAACGTGACTGCACTCCGACACTGAAATAAACGAAGGAACGACTGGGAACTCCCGAGTATACCGTAAGACGAAGGCGGATGAGAGGGACTGGTAATCTCAAAGATGGAATACTAGATTTTGGAAAAATGCTGCGTTTATTCGACTTTCTTGATACAGAGAGAGAGAGAGAGAGAGAGAGAGAGAGAGAGAGAGAGAGGTCAGAGCAGTACTCTGGGCCTCTCGAAATTCGTGGATCAACTGATCTTTTAGAGTCGCTCTCGACTCTCGGCGACCGAGCGTGGAGCGCTTCGTGGTAGTGGAACGGCTTTCGAGCCCGCCGATTCGCTGCGAGAAAGACAACGAAGTCGCAACCGAACGGTGGTAGGCGTTAGCCAGGCCCGCTTGCCTCGGTCATTTACGCGTCGGCCTTATGCTAACTTAGCCTAACAAAATTACTTTGAACTTATAATTAATATTAAAAATAGAAGGAATCATTCACAAAATTATTAGCTTTTGTCAATTATCCTAGAACTAACCTACCTTTATTTGTCCAAAGGAATCATGAAGCTAGGTGGAGCAGAAGTGGTCGTTGGGATTTTAATCATATTTCAACTTATAAAAAAAATACTTAAATTAAACATTTCTTAATCCTGAACGTCCCCTTTTACTCCCACTTAAATAAATCATCGTTCTTACAGACTAAATTCTGCTGACGGATCCGTTAAAAGGAGGGGGGGGGGGGGAGATAAAAACAAAAATGTTGAATATTTACAGGGAATAAAAAGGAAAGCTGATTTTTTAATATTTAAAACACATATCTCAACGGCAGCTTTTGAATATGTATACGAATTATAAACAAATGTATTAAATTATTAACACTCATAGACAACAAATTTGTTTGTGAAACAAGTTCGAATAATATAACTGGTTTTTATTAAGAAAAGAACATTTACAACGTTTGTTTTCGCATAATTAAATAAAAATTTATAAGAGAATTGAATATATACACATTTTAATACATAAAAAGTCAAACATTGGGGGCTAGTAGGGTGGCCCAAAAAATAACATTTGAGTCATTTCAATAGGCTTGTTCGCAAAATCGTTCGCGTTCCTATTTTTATTTCTTCGATTTTGTACAGAAAATTATGAGTCAATTTATTTGAAATTTGATATGCTTTTTCACTTGTCAGTGTCATGTTACGATAGTTCTACTATGATTTTCATCATTGTTTGCAGGAAAAATAAAGTTAAATAGTTTTAGCATCCAATGAGGAAAAGTAAATGATAAAATATTGTACAACTTCAAAAACACATGAAATTAAACAAATTTAAAATGGCGAGAAATTTAAAAAAGTGTAAGAAAATAAGTTGTAAAACATTTTATTTTGTTCGTATTATTTATTGCGCTATAATTATTATTGATCATTTTTAACAAATTATGTAAGGTTCGCAGATAAGTTAATTAAGTAAATAGAAATAAAATTAATGTTTGAGGAGTTTTTCAGAAAATAAGTAATTAATTCTGCATTAATATGTACATAAAGTATTTTTTATTAGAAACAACACATTAAATTTTTTTTACATATTTACCAATTTTTAAAATAATTTTAGAGCATAACTGTTTAAAAATATCACTTCTCTCATTTTCACTATGCATTTTGTAGCAAGTTGGCCCTAAAGGTAAACAGCGACGTGCTCGCGTACTAATTTTCTCCGCTCAAGAGTCATCCCACTTTTAACTTTAAGTGACACGGAGCTGGTAGAAAGTATCACGATGAAATCTTTCAAGATCGTTGATCATCTCATGAACAGCATAAGCCATGGTGTAATCTTTAAAGATGGCGACGATGGTTTTTTTTGTATCAAGTTATTTATTTAAATTCACGAAAAGTACATTTACATTTATCTAAGATATGCCTAATCATTTTTTAAATAACAATTGGGTAAGCGAAAAGTTTTTTTTACATCTATGGTCCTGATTTATAGCTCGATTTTTCATATACGCTGCCGTTCTGCCACTGCTGCTAAGGACATAGCAGACGACAGCTTTTATTCCACCTCAGGATAAATCTGTCGAAACAATTATATTCCTTTTTATGAGACTCCTCCAAAGGCGAAAGTTATTTTACGTTAAGTTAGGAACCATATTTAGGGAAAGCTGTTTTTAACATTAAAAAGAATAAAAAACTAGAAGCGAGAATGTCTAAGTTTCTATTTTATGATTTTATAGCAATAAGCTGCTTTAACCTTCTGAAGGCATCATCGCTGATCTCTGTAAGATCTCTTCTGTCATTATACGTTATGCTCAAGGTTCCTAAATACTTTGCCTGTTTTTCATTACGTACGCATCTATCAACCATGTTACCAAGGGCCTCTCGACGCTAGGATATTAACTTCGGGGAGTCTTCGGGGAGAGACCCTCTCATCTCTGAAACCGAATCTGTCAAATCAGTCTCTAATGAGCATCTGACCTACGCAGTTCGCTGAATAGATAGCCTATTAAATTGTATTCTCGTAGCAAATAATAATAATAATAATATAAAATCTCCAGTACTCATTTTACTTATCTAAAACTTATGAACCCACAAGAAAGAACATTTGGTCCTTCGCGATCCGCGGATATTTGCATAGTGAACGCGCTTCAAATAAAATCGTGCTGGTTCGGTAAAAATGTGAAACATTGCTTTTGTTATTTCAATAAATATTTAAAACTGAGTGAACTTCATAAGATCTGTGTACGTGAAGCTAGCGATTCCAAAACTACGTAAATTTAACTTTATACTAGTGATTTAAAAACTGATAATTGAGCGCGTGGATTCTATGACGTCCTTAGCGCTTGTACTCGCTCTCCCAGTACCCCTGTGCGTAACCCGAAATACCTCTTTTGATAAAAATGAATCATCCCGAAAGTATTAAATCTATAATAATTCAATCGATTTTGCCAAGTTCGACATTTTCAGAAATTTTTATGCATTTCGGCAACGCATGGGGTACTGGGAGAGCGAATCTAAGAGTAAAGAAGAGCTTTAAACTGAGTTCAGACGTTACAATCACCTGCAAGGCAAGTGTTAGCTATGTATATCCTATCGCGTCGATATTATAATGCGTTGTGAAACTTGCTAGTACAGTTTCGGTTAAATATACATTTCAGTTATTGCATTGACACTTAAAGCTTTGAAAATTAAAATAAAAACTATTAAAGCTCAAGTTACAAGGTTTAAAACTATTCTCAACAAAATAGACGATGCCACTGATTTATATTCGCTCGATATAGAAGGGCGACTTTCAAGATACAATGAACTTTCGCAATCCTTAGACGAAGTTTATACCGGAATCGAAGAATTAGAACCGATCTCAATACACGAGTGAGAACGATTGGAATTCGACGATCGATTGCACAAGATAAGTGGTACTGCCAAAAAATATATTTAAAAAATGTCCTCCTCATAAGAAACGACTTCCGCACAATCCACTTCGAGTAATCATTCTAATTTCCATCAAAATTCGCGTACAATAAATCTACATCCGGCTTAATCTCTGAATAAAAGTTCGTCTTATTTTTAACTACCAAAGTTTTCAACGCCTACCTTTTATGGAACTTTTGATACGTGGCTCGAGTTCTAGGATTCCCTTGAGGCTATGTGCCACGACAATATGAACATCCCTACAATCATCAAATTTATGTATCTCGGGGCATGTGTACAGGGTGTCTTTATTTGAAATGAAGACCGTTTTTAAGGAATTACCAGTTCTCGCGCTATTAGATAATTCCCAAAAACGCGTCAGGTTTCTTTGGTTAGCCACGCAATCGTCTCAGAAACCTATACAGTCCGATAAAAATGCACCAAAAAACGTCACACACTCGCGATTAAATTTTTTAAAAGTTCCCGGACATGTCAGCACAAGATAGATATAAGTATGTGAAAAAGGCATTTATTTGTCACAATTGTTTTAACCCTCGTCATAGTACGTGTGAATGTCGCAAAGGTCCTTGTCGAGTATGTAAGAAACGACATAATTCTTTTTTACATTTTTATAAAATGACCCCAGAGCAGGACGTTTCGAAGCCTTTAATTCATCTATCACTTTGGTCAGCATTCATGCACAATTACCATCGCTACTATTTCGATCTCTTCGTTTTACACAGCTTAACGTCGCGAAACCCCTCTTTATTGTTCACTGCCTTCCGCTTAGTCGTACTTGTTGGAGTGACAACCTACGAACCGCGCGCGAGGTAAAATACCGACGGGAAAGTTGGTCTTTAATTAGGTCTCCCCTTTGAAACAATTGTTTCTGCTACCGGAAAGAAGTGATGAACGACTGCCTGGAGGCTTTAGGTAGGGTTTATTGCTGATACTGCATGTGAACCAGGCTCGGTCAACTCCTGTAATAAAAAATGGCGATATTCAGCGCCATCTGCGACGGGCATCCCAACTATGAAAGTGCATACGTGTTGGTACTTATATATGTATATGCCCCTTCCTTAAATGTATTAAATCCTAAACTAATTTAAGAAAAAAGGAAGAATAAAGACAAAATGAAGCAAATAAGAAACGCAAAATAAGAAATTAAGGATAATTAGC
>JAAAKG020137624.1:0-12860 GCA_010014905.2 Druon quercuslanigerum
GCCATATTCTTTTCGGTTCTTAAGGAAATTTTGTAGGGAAGTATATGGAAGGACGGGGCGGGAGGGGGGGGGGGGATAACAGATTTTTAGATCAATCTAGAATTTCCGTGTTGTTTATTTAAATAATACGTTCATTCCACTACACTGCTTCTACCCCAATCACTGATCAGTCTCTGGAGCAATCATCCCAGGCGAAGAGATTCCTCAATTCACCATTTAAAGCTCTCCATTGAGGCCCATTAGTATTCAAGGTCTTTAGTGTTAGGCATCTTTCACTCACCTTTATAAATATTATGACAAATTATGCAAAATTGAAATTAGCTATAGGCAATCACGTTAATAGGGGTAAAACTTCTTTTTCGTTTTTCAATAACGAGTTTGACGCAAATGAAAGTAACCTGCAACCGAACAGTTCATTTTGTAATTACGCGTCGTCACCTCTCGTCTCGTAAAATTGACTCATTCGTGAAACATTTAATTTGCGACCGTATAGCACTATAGATTTCCGGTAAATTAAGTGCACGGGTGGCAAAGAATGTTTGTTGAACTGAAACTAAACGAGAAAATACGAGTGACTCGAATGGTGAGGTTACCTTTCCAATAAACATGCCACATAAATTATTTGCTGAATCCATTGAAAAAAATTTATAGAAATATATTTATATCCTTTAGCGAAATTAATTAAACTATCTGAACACTTGTGCCTAACTTAGGCTAAAAAGTGACTAAAAGTGACTTCTGTTATACAAATAAATTTTCAAAGAAAAATTGATGAATGTTTAAACATAAATATTAGTTTTTTGAAAAGTTATTCAACTTTGAACCAATAAGTTATGTTTTTAACGAAAATAATATGAATTCTCGGCAAATAATATAATAGTAAATATTTCAGTCCGAAAAGAATATTCAATGAAATATAGCTGCATCCTCATGAAAACAGATGATCAGTTTTCAACCGAACAGTTGCATTTTCTATAAAAAAGATTACATTTTTAACCAAAAAGAGAACAAAGACAACGAACTTTAAACCAATTCGTAGAACTATCAACCAAAGAGATTAATTTCCAACCAAGAAGTTTGTTTCCCCAGCGAAAAAGAAAATTTATCAAGAAAAGAAATGAATTTCCCACCAAATAATTTAAGCTGCAATTAAAAATAGAAAAATTTTCAGATTGTTTACTAAGAACCAAAATTTATCAATTCTTCTGCTTATATAAATTAGTAGGTAATTTTTAAAAACATAAAATTAATCAAAGTTACGTTGTGCAACAGAAATTAACAAAAATCCTTTTTTTTAGAAAAAAACGATTTTCGGAAAAACACTTCTGCTTGAGGCGTTTTGTACAATTCCGATACGCAATTCAACTACAGAGTTTAATTTTCAATGGAAATTTTTTTTTATATCAAAAACAGATAAATTTTCACCAATAGAGTTGAGTTTTCATCGAATAAATCAAAGGTTTTCGTGGACCGCAGACTTTATCTCCGAAAAGATGGATTTTCAACGAAACATGTCATTTTAAAACAAGGTGCTGAATTTTCAACCAAATAGTGGTTTTTTTTTTAAACGAAAAAGATGCATTTTTTATCAAAAAATATCAAGTTATACGAAAAGTTTAGTTTTTAGGCAGAAAAGTGTAATGTTTCACAAAATTCTTTACTTTAATTCAAGAAAAGATGAATGCCTTACAAAATAGCACAATTTTAAGTGAATAAAAAGAATCTTAAACCAGAAGGTTTAAATTTTGAATTAAAAAGGTTATTTAAAAAAAGTGTAATAGTTAAACCTCCATTCCAACATAAAGAATTATAATAAATTAGTTTTAATTTCAAGCAAGTAGTGGAATGATCAATTACGAAAATCACTTTTTTACAAAAAAGACGTTTTTAATAAAATGCATGAATTTTAAATAAATAGTAGATTTAACTACTAAAAGGATCAATTTTTAGACAAACATTAAATAGATAGGTTCGCTGCAAAGAGAATTGTAAAAAATTGGCAATAAAATAGTTATTTGTTTGATCAAATAATCAAACAAACTTTTAACAAATTAGTTCAAGTTACAACCAATTCGTGGAATTAACAATTAGGAAGGTTATTTTTCTACAAAAAATATGATTTCTTAACAAAATACACGTATTTCCAACTAAATAGTAAAACTTTTAATTAAAAGCGACCAATTCTCAGTAAAGAAAATGGAACAGCTAAATTTTCAGCTGGAAAAAGTAATTTTCAGTAAATATAAACAAATTTTTAACAAAAAAGTTAAATCTTTAAAAAATGAAGTAAATTTGTAACGATGTCGTTCAACTTTTAACCAAGTGGCAGAGTTTGCGACCAAAAAAGACGACTTTTTAAGAAAATAGTTTAATTTTCAATAAAAATAATTTAAACTCTCAATCAAATAAAATTTTTGACTGAAAAACACAAATTTTAAATCAAACATATAACATTTGATTTATTGCTTAAGCAAATTAGCTTTTGACGAATATTTTAGAAGATAGGAAAAATTTTAACAATAAATCAATTTTTGTCCAAAAAATATGACATCTCGAGCAAAAAAGATGAATTTTCTATCCAAAAATACGATTGTTCAACAACAATATTGAATTTTCGATACAAAAATATCACTCTTTAACTAAATAGCGGAATTTTTAATAAAATTATTGAATATCTGACCAAATATTAAAAGCTTTACCCCAAGAAAAGTAAATTCTGAACCAAAAATATAATAGTAGATCTTAAAACAACAAAACATTTAACTTTTAACCAAAAAGTAGTTAGATTTTCTTCTTTGTTTTATTATTATACCATTAAGTCTTTAACGTTTCGTCAATTAAGCAAACAGAATTCTATTGAAAAAAAGATATTCTTTTAAAAAGGAAGAAAGAGGCGAATACATAGTCGAAAGAGTTTAACGTCTGATATTTAACAGCAGTTTTATACCATAAATGACTATAGATTTGATACCAAGATTAATTTTTTTTTTCTTCAACAAAAACTAAAATGAGATGGATTAAAAAGATCAAACTGGTCTTCTTCTTTTAAAAAAGTTGAATTTTTCTTTAGAAAGGGTCTAAAAAGGGACTCGAAAAAAGAGGATAAAAAATTGGCAATTCGCGATCGTTTTAGATGCGAAAGAGAAAAAATTATAGCACCTTCAAGATTATTGCCGTTCGTAACGTTCGAATTGTCAGTAAAATGGAGTCGTTTGAGAGTTTCATGAGGGACACATAACGAATAGATCGATTCCAGTTTCAACACCTTCGATGCTTATCTGAAACGGATTCTTTATTTTTCCTTTCTTTTTGGCTGCATTCAAAGAGTTTTACATGTAGGGCGATTCTGAATGTATCTCGATCTTGCCGAATGAGCCCGAGATTGCATTCGGGGCAAGATACTTTTTTTCTACCTCGAATTACCGCGAAAACAAATTACATAGGTACTTTTCGTGATTTCTTTTTATTTTTATGAGAAGATCCGTCGGCGTCGTTGAATCGCGGTCCTTATTCAAAGAACTTCTGAGTCATCAGGATCTTTTTTCCCATTTCTAACTTTTTCTCTCCATCCTTGTCGGCTCTCGTTGCGGAACAATCATTACCAGACATGCCGAAAAGATGCTCCCCGCAAGATAAGTGCGTAATTCTCTGATTATACGTTTCCACGTGTCGACAAAATTACAGATGTCGGCGGATAACTCGTTTCACCCGCGACAGACGTCTTTTAAGTTGGTACTTCTTTTTAGGATAAAATATGTAAGCATAGGATATCCGTTCTTTTCAGGTCATTTTCTTTTTTTGGAATGATCGCTTCTTATGGTTAGGGTTGAATTCACAAAACTGGGTCATGGCTGGGGGGTGACGCTTCCTTTTTTCTATCTATCCTTCGCTTCTCCCACTCACTGGCTCCTTCAATCCTTCTCCCTCTCCATCTCTCTTACGCTTCTTTCACTTAGTACCTCTCGCCACTCTCTCGCGCTCTCTCCCTTCTTCTGTCCTCTCTCTCGCGCTCTCTTTCTCTCCATCCTTCGCTTCTCTGTCGCTCTCCATCTCTCTTACGATTCTTCCACTTAGCTCCTTCTAGCCACTCTCTCGTGCTCTCTCTCCCTTTCTGTCCTCTCTCTCGCGCTCTCTTTCTCACCATCCTTTACTCTCACACACACTGAGATTTTGACAGCATTAGCTATTCTTGAAGGTCGTGGTTCTTGTACGTGCGTGAACTAATTTGCGATTTTGTATGTGATTACTGAACTTTTATGTAATTATTCAGTGTATATCAACTATTTTTTATGTTCAAAAAGTTTAAAAAAAACCACTTCAATTTATATCATTTGAAGGTAAAACTTCTGCCGGAAGTGCGTAGTCGTATAGTTTTGTTCAAATGCACAAGAAAATGGTTTTGGAATTTTAGCGAAATCGGTTAAAGGAGATGACTTTTCTACCAAGGAAGATGAATTTTTAATAAAAAAGAATGAATTTTATACAAAAAATATGTGCTTTCGAGCAACAAAGATTACTTGAGAAGTTAGTTAATTTTTCAGCAAACTTATTCAACTGTGAACAATATAATTAAATTTTTTACCGAATACCGGAACTTTAAAACACGAAAATAGATTTGCAATGAGGAAGATTAATCAATTTTTTAAATAAAATTTTAATTGAATACATGAATTTTAAACTAAACACTTAAATTTTTAGCTAAAAAAAATATGTTTACAAACCGAAACTGTAAAAGCTAAACTTTCGATTAAATGAACTAATTTTCAAAAACAAAAAGATAAATTATCAACCAGTTTAAGTCCACATTAAAAGTCAAATTTAAAAAAAAAATTGAATCCTCAACCAAATAGATAAATTTTCAAGAGACAGGATAAATTTTTACCTAATTTGAAGAATTTTCAACTAAATTTTCATGCTAAGAAGTCAAATATTTTGAACACTGCAGTCAATTCAACTTCCAACAAAGAAATTTAAATTCAATTTAATGAATTTTAAACTAAAATGTTAAATTTTCAATCGAAAAGCGACTTATGCAACCGAAAATGGATTACATAAATTTTCAGTTCGAAAATTAAATTTTCACAAAAAGATGAGTTAGCCATCAGTTAAAATAAATAAAAAAAGAATGATTTTTTAGAGGAAAGTTAAATTTTTGACAAAAAGTGAATTTTTCATTGATAGCATTAATTTTAAACTAAACTGATAAATTTTTAACTAAAAAAATGTTTACAATCGAAAATGGAAAACTTAAATTTTCTGTTTTAAAATTAATTTTCTAACACAATTAAAAATAAATTAACAAACCAGTTTAATTTAAGGAAAAGAGACTATTTTTTACGAAATAGTTGAATCTTCAACTGAATATATAAATTTTCAACAACCAAGATTAAATTTCTACCAAACGGAAGAATTTTCTACAAAAGAGTATAATATTTGGCCAAAAAACAACGTCTTAAAAATATAGTTTTTTACATTTACAAAATTAGAAAGTTGAAATAATTTTAAATTTTCTGCAAAATAATTCTACTTTTAACAAAATGTTTTACTTTTATACCAAATAGCTGAATTTTTAACCTAGAAATATGCATTTTTGACTAAGAAGATTTATTTTCTAGATGATATTTCAGCTAAGACAAAGAAGTTGACAAAAAGATATTAATTTTCAACTATAAAAGGTAAATTTTCAACAAAAATAAAATCTTTATATTTTAAATTTGTAAAAATAAATTTTAATGTACAAAAACGAATTTCCAACAAAGAGGATTAATTTTTCACAAAAATACAAATTGTTTACAAAATGGATTAGTTTTTAACCTAAAAAGTTTTAACCTAAAAAGGACAAATTTTCAACAAAAAATGGAAGGGCTACATTTTTTTATAAAAAGTAGTTTAAGTTTTAACCAAATAGTTCAGTTTTCTACTAAAGTAGTTGAAATTGTAACCAAATAGTTTAATTTTCTATCAAATTGTTAAAAATTTATTTAATGTAGAAGTCTTTAAATATGTATTGATCATAGTTTATACGAGTCTTTAAATTAATGTGAACAATATGATTAGCTCTTTATCCAGTTTTTTAATTGTCAATAGCACTTTGTCGATTAATTCCATTGCTTATTGAATAGAAATGGGAAAACCCTACTTCTCTGTAAATTTGAACATTCTTATTTATCTTTTTAACTAATAATATTTCTTTTCGTTTTTTCACAATTTTTTGTTGTTTAAATATTTAAAAATTATTTTTCAATAAACTTTCTGATAATGCGTGAATCAGGGTGTTTGCTTTAGCTCAAGATTTATTTTTTCAGTTTTTAGAGTACATACTACTGTGATCAAATTGAAAGGTGAATTTTAAATTTAAACTTCCCGGGATTTTCGAAACTGAAATTTTTCCCCCCATAAGTTGGTAGTACTGTTAGTGACATCTGTGCCAAATTTCACAATAAAATATTCATTAGTGTTTGAGTTACGCTTTTCTTTGTGAGGTATTAAAATTTAATTCTGCGATTTTTACAATGTCTTTATTTATTGAACAAAGAAGTGTCACTTGAACTCATTGTACCACTTGTAAACATTCTTTGAAGACAGAAACTGATCCACAAATCCTTTCTGCAGCATCATCAACGTTTACGCAGCCGAAAATTCATTCCGCAAACAGAATTTAATGCAACTTCTTTGTTCAATAAATAAAGACATTGTAAAAATCGCAGAATTAAATTTTAATACCTCACAAAAAAAGCGCAACTCAAACACGAATGAATATTTTTATGCCAAATTTAGCACAGATGTCACTGACAGTACTACCAACTTATGGGGGGAAAAATTTTCAGTTTCGAAAATCCCGGGAAGTTTAAATTTAAAATTTTAAAATTCACCTTTCAGTTTGATCACAGTAGTATACTTTTATGTACCACGTTCTAGTTGGACGTATTTACGTATCTATTTGTTTCTATTTTAAATGATGAAATCACCTGATGATTGTTTTTTTATAAAATTTCTTTTTCTAGAAATCTTATATTTTTTTCTTTTTTATTAAGGAGACAATTATTTGGTTAAAGTTATTATTATTTTTTTTACAAACGAATTTTTTTGTAGAAAATTAATATTCTTGGTTATAAATCCATGTTTCCTAAGTAAACGTTTTTTATTTAGTGTTTGTAAAAACTAAGGGCGAGGTAACCTTACTGAACAAAAATATACATAAGAATATTAACATTTGTTGAAAAATTGTTGAAGAAATAAGTTATATCTGTTTTTCTTCAATGAGCTATGTAATTTAATATAAAAATTCGCTTAAACATTTAATAAGTAGTTCAAAAATGAGTAAAAATAAAAAAATTTCCCACTTAAGATTCTTTTTGCAAAAAATATTTGTTTAATGTAATTATTAACCCTAGTAGTATGGGAATCTCCTGGTTAGAACTTGTAGCAGATTCTTTGGGACCCCATAAGCGTGTAAAATTTGGATATGATTTTCCCTCCCACCTTAACAAAAGTAGGGGATAAGAAGGAAAATATTCGCAAATTTTTTTAGAACATAAGTATCGGGAGCGCCCTAAATTGTAAGCATAAATGAAAATAAAATCGGCTTTTGATTAACAATATTTCTATCAGCATGGAAGGAAACATATTTGGAAAGTAATAATTATGATTTATAGGAGTGGAAGTTCCGAACAATTGATTTTGTCTTCTTCCTCAATTGGCTTCTTGGAAGTCCCTCATAAAAAATAAACTTCCCGATGTTCAGGACAGAACTGAGACGGTAGACAGGAAACAGGCTCGATGAAGTTCCTAACTGTCCGTTCGATTCACAGCGGTTGCTTGCATGCACGAATGGTCAGATGCTTTCTTGTCGCTCTCCAAGTTTCTCCATTTCTTCTGAATAGAATCGAAAAAGCTCTTTTATTAATGCAACTTTTTATACATTACCCGAGTACCGCATTCTCCTGGAAAATAAGCGACGAATACTTATCCCGAGTTTCCTAACATCGAACTTACCATAAACAGAAGATCACAGAAATGCGCTCTCGAGTTCCCGCGAGACAACAAACTTTTAACTTAAGACATAATAAAATCCAATGCACTTGGAACAAAGTATTATTACCAATACTATCATATTAAAATGAAGAAATATTTCGTTAGAGAATGTTTCGATTCAATTCTCTTTCAAAAGAAAACTGCCTGATTTGTGGGAGAGTGTAGACTGGGTTCTCCACCACGGCAACGCACCTCACTGGTCATCGCAGGATATTCAGAAATTTCTGGTAAAACACTGCCTTATACAACTTCGTCAGTCCATATATAATCCTGACTCGGCTCCCTTTGATTTCTGGCTGTTTCCCAAACTGAAGCATCCTTTAAAAGGAAAACGATTTCAAGACATGGAAAAAATAAAACAGAATGCGACGAAGCAGCTGTTGGCTGTTCCGAAAGCTGACCGTATAGAGTGCTCTCGAAAATGGCTGAATCACTGGAAGAAGATTTTGGCTTCCAATGTGGAGTACATTGAAAGATATATCATTGACATTGATCTCAATAAACTCCTGATCCTGCTCGATCAAAGGTCGAATAATTTATGGACAAACCTAGTGAATTAAAAGTGTTATCGACTTCAGGGAAACCTGCCATTGAGCTACTATTTGTAGGACTCGGATTGACTAGAAGGCTATCAAAAAAGTCGCATTAGTCGTATTAAATAACAAAAACAGTGTCATAGCATCGCAGAAAAAGTCAACAGAAAGTTGCACCTTATTGCAAATTTTAGTTTCGAATATTTGTTTCTGAACTGTTTAACATGTTAATTAGTATTATTTTGAAATGAGGGAAGTTTATAATATATATCAAACTTAACCTTCAGGAAAATTAAATTTCAACACTTTACACTTGCAATTATTCAACAATTAGGGATTTGAATTTTAGACTGTATCATTTAAATATAATATTATTCATTTCTTTACATTTGAATTATAAATAACTCAATTTTTAATGGTTTCAACTTACAAATATCCAACTTAAAGTTTCAAAAAATTAAAACTTTAAACACGCTTCAAATAAATTTGTTTCCATTCTTAGAGTTTAATTGTAATTAAAATTGAATGTTTGTTTAACTCCTTGAGTTTTAAATAACCATCATCAAACGTCAAAAATTTTTACTTTTTCATACATAATAATAATTTGACTTATTCCTTTCTAAAAAAGACATCGAATTTTTTGTGAACAAATAAAGAATTGTCAAGCTCCTTGCAGTTTCTTATGCAAATATTTGGTCAATTTGAAGTAAAATAATAACAAATATTATTCCAAAGATTCAACATGAATTCCTCTATTGTTTTTATCATTCTCTTTCCAAACATTTAGCATTTGTTCAAATGTAAATATCACGAAGTTAAATACATATAAATTAAAGTGAGATGACATGCTGCAAAGTAGACACATCTTTTATTTGTTGTTTTAAATTATATTTCTGGTTATTTTTCTTAAATTAAAATTTTTCGCCTGATGATAATCTTAGCATACTTAAATACATTGTGAAAATAAAATTTGGTGTTTTTATTTCATAAATTCTGGATGATCACTAGACTAAAAAGAAAAGAGAAAAATGTGCGAAGAAGTTGATTAACCTCTATCGAAAATTATAAAAAATACCCCTTTTCATAAACAAAAAATTAAATTGCAATCTCTTTATAGTTTTTAACGGAATTATTTCATTCACTTGTCTTTCTGGATATATCTAACAGCTTAAGATTTGTCATTCGATGAACGAAGTTAAGTTATGCTTGACTTGGTTTTACTTGGATGGGAGTGGATGTAATATACCAATTACAAAAAGTGTAGATGATATTATTGTAAATTAATCGATACAGTTGATTACTGGTCGATATATTTATAGAAAAACAAAAAACTTTTTTGTTTTTTATTGTTAGGAGTAAAATCAGGTGTAGGTGTTTTGAGGAGCCAAAACTCTGTTATGCTTATATTGAGGCGTAAATTATGCTTTATTTTTATCGTACCTTGAAGTTATTAGGGTAGTTTTTAAAAATAATTTCGGCAGTTTTTAAGACACACAAAAAAATTGCGTGGTAATTTTCCTAATTTCACAAATTTGCTTTGGTGAAGATGCTAGCTATTAGCATCTCCACTCGAAATTCATACTTCGTTAACAATCAGAGAACCCAAAAATTGTAATTCTTGACTGATAATGGCCCGAAATTATAGCATAAAGAAAGTGTTTAAAACCACTATGGAGGTTCTAAAGGAATGAGGCTTATTTTGAAATCATAATCATGATCAACGACTGATAGATCGTTCACAAAAGTTAAATTTTTCCTAAAGACTGAGGGTGGCTTTTCGGGAGTGTATACTCAAATCAGTCAAACCTAATTTTTACCCACGCTGCTATATGATAAAATTCCGTGAATTAAGGGGGACAATAAAAATACTCTCAATAATCCCAAATGCCACTTTCCAGTTTATCTTTTCACCTGTATAATGTTTTTTTTTAATCACGCCACACGCGTCTGTAAAATCGAAAGCAAGTTGAGTTTGTAACTGGATTCTCACCCTTTCCTATCCATGCATTTCCATGCCTTTATTTCGTTATCTGTAATCGATCCCTACTTATCAGCTCGGTACAAAAAAATTTTTTTTGTGCCACCCTGATAGAAATATATGGAATCGTCTGATACCCACAATCAGAAAGGAATAAAAAAAACTGCGGATAGGGTGTTGTAGCTCTGAGCAGAATCCCTTATATTTTTTATCTGGGGTCCGCCTGTCAGTCCTACTTATTCACATTAGGGGAAGTGAGGAGACATAATGAGAGGGAAGATGGAAAATTATAGGAGGGGATATGAGTTAGGGGAAGTACAGGGAGAGCATAGGTGAACTGATGGGAAAGGGAGTATGAAGTAGGTAAAATCAGGTTTAGTGAGGCAAGGGGAAGTATGGGAATTTAGAGGAAGGAAGGAAGGGGGCAGGAAGTAAGAAGAAATTAGGGGAAAGCTAGTAGAGAAAGTAAGGTGAAATTATGGAGGAGAACATGGGGAAGCCATGAGTATGGGAAGATAACTGATTGATGGAGAAGTAAAGTTTTAGCTAAGGAAGTTAGGTGATGAGAAAGTAGAGGAGGAAGAAGTTGAGGAAGGGTGGAGAAGCGAATGGTGAAGTAAGGAGAGGGTAACAAGGATGAGTAGGAGAGGAGAAATATCGGAGTTTTTTCATTATTTTTAAATAGATCTGCTCATTGAAATAAATTTCTGATATACTCTGAGCCTATCACCGTCTCTCGTAAAGATATTCGATGACAAATTTCCCGAAAAGAAACATGTCTGATTTAGAAAGAATTTGTAGAAGATTATGTGCATTTTATGGATAATTTAATATTTATAGCCAATGAACGTTTAAGTTCTAGGAAATTTCAAATTTTAATTTCGGGCTGCAGGAAACAAACTTTTCAAAGATATTGTCCCTATGTCGGCTCTCATTCTTCCCAGAATATTTGAAGAAGTGGCTCAACGTGCTTTATTCCATTCTCACCACCTTGCTTCTTTTGCAGACACAATTGCACATCCCAGTTTAGTGAGAGAATGAATTGTAACCTCGAAGTGGAACTTGAGAATAAAAACTTTTACTTTATTAATTTTCACTGATTTATGTACATGATTTCTGCTGTCGGCCGATTAATAAAAAATCTTTCCATTTTTGAAAAAGCTACAACCTAGAAACCCTTATTTATCCAAAATTTTGGCCTATAGCATTTCATTCCTTGAAAATTCCGGACTATGGAATTTTTAGGGTGACCGAAAAACTTTATAAATATATGTATATTCAGTGTAATTGGAGTATTCCTTTACTGTGAAATTTTTCAAACATTTTTCACAAAAAGATTTGCGTGCACAATTTGTTTAAAAAAAAAACAAACTTAAATGTTTCACTCAAAAATTTAATAAGTTGACGAAATCGGATTTTGAAATGTCGCATGGGTACAATTTGTCACTACAGGTAATAAACAAATTATTTTTTTCATATAGTTTTTTTAAATGAACAAAAAACAATTTTATGGTTATTTTAAAATTTTGACTAAGGTAATATTGAAACTCTGAAGAATACCTGCAATAAGGTCGAAACATGAAAAGAAATTTTTTTGACAAATACATAATAATTCGTTATCATTCTCTGAACAATTTTTTATTTTTTCTGGCCATTAATATTCAAAGAGGTGCTTTTTAATCTTGAAACGTTTTCAAGATAGAATATTTTATAAACGGGACGACAAAATAAAATGTCGTTCCAAAATAACAAAATAAAATAATTTGTTTATCCAAAACAAAAAATATTATTTTTCTTCCATAATAGAATTTTTAATCCAAAATTATGAATTTTCAACAAAGTAGTTTAGTTTTCGACAAGGAAGTATTTATAAACAAAATAGTGAAGTCTTCAACGAAACAATCATGTTTTTTGCAAAACGGTTAAATGCTTTACAAAGTAATTAACTTCTTTAGAAGGCGACTGGATTATCGACCAAAAGCGATTAATACTCAAACTAAAAGAATGAATTTTCTATAAAAAAAAACCTTTTTTCAATCAAATAGTTTAATTTTCAACTCATAAAGTTGACTTTTTAACAAAAGACCTGAATAATCAATAGAAAAAATTAAACTTCAACAAAAAAGTAGGTGAAATTTCAACAAGACAGTTGATTTGGCAAATCAAAAAGACGAATTTCTTGCAAGATAGTTAAATTACCAATCCAGAAAATTAAATTTTTAACACCAGAAATAATTTTGAACAAACAAAAAAAATATGTATATACATACATACATACATATATATATATATATATATATATATATATATATATA
>JAAAKG020137625.1:0-12860 GCA_010014905.2 Druon quercuslanigerum
TAACACACTCCTGTTGCAAAGGGAAAAACTTTCACTTATCGGTGTGACTCTGCGACTTTTTTCTAACAGTGTATTAGCTGGAAAAATTATAGACACTTCAGCCAAAAAACGCAGCTAGATATGCTGTCAAGGTTAGCTATATTTTTCACCTAGAATGTGAAACTGAACCTAGTTAGGTGTGACACCTATACTGGTTTAGCAAGATAAATATAGGCGTGATGTCTAAATTTTGTAGGTACTGTATCTATATTTTATTTGCAAGAAAATCTGTTCAATACAGCTAACTATTTAGGAAGACGAAATCCAGCGAAACTTTCTAGCTAATGGGATATGCCCATTAGCAATTATGTTTTATAGTTGTAAAGTCATAATTGATTTAAGATCTCAGCGCTGTACCGTAGGCGTGCTAGCTCGTCCTGTAATATCAACGTCTGTATAACAGCGGACGATTGGAAGGTCAAGCTGGCACGCCAAAATAATAATGAAGACATTGTCATTTACATTTGTTCATTATTTTTAATTAGCAAATTATAAAAATTAAAACTTCCATAATACTTATATAACACCTTGTACGAATTCTTTATAAATAATTAAATCATTTTCATCACTGTCGTCAGTGTTGTCTTCGACAGAAATATTTTGAGTAAACTGCGAAAAATAAGTTTCAAAGAATTTTTTTCCAGAGCGCTTAGAAAATTAAAAAAACTGTTTACATCTTTTATTTTAGCTGATTTTAGTCGCATTCGAGGTGGACAACTTCTTGGAAGATCTTTTAGTTCAAGATTAGCAGTAAACAAAAAAGAAGTTGCCTTCTCCAATTTATAATTATCATAAGCGTCTACTTTACCTTCGGGGAAAAAATGTAAAACGAAAGCTTTAGTAATTTGAAAAAATTTCGGTTTGCGGATTTTGCCCTTGAAACTTTTTTTAAAATCATGAAAAAAATCTTCACATTACGTAATCACAGTAAATGGAGAGAAACGAGCGTTTTGAATCAATTTCATATATTTTATAAATAAACATATGCTCTTTTGTTTTGGTGGCCGGCTTGACCTTCCAATGGCTCGCTGCTATACAGACGTTGATATTGCAGGACGAGCTAGCACGCGTGCGAGACAGCGCTGATATCTTAAATCAATTGTGACTTTAAAACTATAAAACAGAATTGCCTGATATTGTCCAAAAAACTTCGTAGAATCCTAACAAAAGTTTAGGTGACTGTTAATTTTAATTGTCTGAAAATTTGTTCGACTCCCAAAGCGTTTGAAACTTTCAATATCTAATTTGCACCATGAGAAGACTAAAAATCGTTATAAATTTTTAGTGACAATTAATTAAAATTGTATAAAGATTGCTATTTTCGTTATATGATGATGCATATTTTCTGACAGTTTTATTACAAAATTCCTAGTAATATAGAACTTATGGTGAGTTGAACACAAAAAATTCGTATTTTGCTATGAAACTATGAAGTTTCACAATTGTTTAACCAAACTTAATTGACAAATGCATTATTTGACTAGTTTTCAGCATTCAAACCTGTTTTTTATATGTAATCAACAAGTAAAGCTTCTTTTATGGTTGAAGATAGATCCTTGCTATTAAAAATTGAGTTATAGGATTCAACATTAATTTTTAAAAAAAAAAGTTTAACTCTTTAATTTTTTATTACAAATTACCTTTTTTTAATCTATTTTGGTAGAAACTCGACTTCCTTGTTAAAAATTTATCATTTTGTTTAAATCTTTGAATATTCTAATTGAAGATTCACTATTTTAGTAAAAAATCCATATTTTTGGCCTAAAATTCAACTATTACAATTTTAAGACTCATAATTCGAGATAAAAATTCATCACTTTGGTTGAATATTAATTTTATGAACTGAAAATGTAACAATTTAATTTTTTAATTGAAAATTTGTATTTTTTAGTTTCAAATTCATCTTTTTGGCAAAAGTTAATCTATTCGAGTTGTAGGGTCAGAATTTTGGTTGACAATGCATCAGTCATTTTTAAAATTAATTTTTTTAACTGAAAATTAACCAATTCCATTTGTGGTTAAAAATTGATCTTTCTTCGTTCGAAATTATTTGTCTACAAAATAATTCCTTTTTGTACCAAAGTTAATAAAATAGTGGAATTTTTAGATTAAAAAATTAGTTTTCAACAAAATTATTCATTTTTGAACAAAAGTAAATGGAAAAGTAAAATTTTCAGATGAAAAAATTAGTTTACAACAAAATATTTATATTTTGAAGCAAAGTAAATGGATTACTGAAATTTTCAGATTAAAAAATTATTTTTCTATAAAATAATTCATTTTTGAACCAAAGTAAATTAAATAGTAGAATTTTCAGATTAAAAATTTGGTTTTCAACGAAATAATTCATTTTTGAACCAAAGTAAATTGTTTTCATTGATATTCAGGTGAATTTTCTCAAATTTACTTTAATACATGTTATTTTTCTTTCAAAGAAATTCCAATCAGTCTTGCAGAATTCCAGTACACATATTCAACTGCAATCAACATAAATGGTCACAATTTCTCAATTACGTATATCTTGCACTGAAACAAGGGGCTATCAGCTTTATTTAGTTTGATTCGCGCCTCAAAAATCGCGTGTTACTCGTGCTACACTTGTGTTACTAACAATTCTATACTCACAGCACGATTTTCGTTAAACAACAATTTAGTTCTAGAATAATACATATTGAAAGTTAAAAAAGTATTTCAAAACACGTGATGCTGCAATTTCTTCCCAAAAAGCTTCGTGACGAATGTCGAACATATATGTGTGTACTACTAAGCTAAGTAGAGAAAGCATGTATGTGACGATCAGACTAATATAGAAAGTCACCACGTTACACATCAAAATCAATTGCAGCAGAGTAGGTGTAGAATCTATAGGACATGGGTAATGTAAAAGTAGAAAAATAGGAACAAGAGCTAATTTTTTTGATGAAAAACCTTTTTTGACGAAAAAAGTATTCCATGTTTATACATTTGATTAAAAAGATATATTCTTGACAATAATATAATACGAGTACCAGAATGTACATTTACACACTAATGTCGGAAAATAAGGTTATGTTGCATGATAGTTTTTCTAATTATTGAATTGTTTTAAGAAATAGGCGCCGTGAAAAGAAAAATAACTTAATAATTGAAAATTTTATTTAAAACATGCATTTTTAAATAATATGTATTACGAATACTAGCATGGAAAGTTACATACTAAATAAGGATTACTAGGTTATTGTTTATAATAATTTTTATAGTATAAAGATACAGAAATTAATGCTGTAATGACAATTTTGAAGTATAAATAATACTTATCTTAAAACTTGGCCTATAGCGATATTTAATTTGCTGACTATGATTTCATGAAAAAATGTGACCAACTACAACTAAAAATTTTCGCTAGATTGGACCAACTATTTGTAAATTTGAGAATGATTAGAATTGTCAACCCATTTTAGTAATCTTAGTACTGAAAATAATCTTAAAAGGGAAATCCTGTATATAATTCTATGACCTAAATAACGGTTCATATCTTTGGTCTCAGGTAAAAACCGGCAACAAACTTATTTTGTATTTTCATTGGTGCAAAAGACCTTTGCAGGACACTTGCCGGCCTGGTCAGATCTTCCTACTCTTATTATAGCCAGATCTGCCACAAAATTTTATGGATGTTAAATTTGGCCCCCTCTAGACCCCGACTAAACAGCCAATCTTTACAATAGATGGCGTCCCATTAATTTCAGGGCCTAAAGTGGGTGGATTCCAAATCTCTAAATTTCAATGTAAAGTGTCCGACGTCAAAAATATGTTAAGATGAAACCTAACCTCGTAATGAGGTTATTTATTTATAAGAAGACAAGTCGAAGCAATAGTTACTATGTTGAATGTGAAAACGAACTAGATCAACAGTGACGTCATAAACATATTTAATTTCATATATTTTTAGGTGATTTGATATAACCGGTATATGAATACAACCTTCTCATTATAGTGTATTCGCTCTTGTAAAAATATCTTAAAGAGCCAGTGCAACATTATAATCAGCTTCTTTTAAAATTACTTATCAAATTTAAGGACAATACAGAAATTAAGAGCAAAATGTATTTGCAAAATACTTAAATAGTTTATCATACACCATTGTTGGCTCTTATATTGCGTCTTTCGTCCTTTTTTCGTTTACTCCATAAAAAGATGTTTGAAAAATATTTTTTTTCTAATCTTACATACTCCAATGATTTTATATCGTGATCTGTTTTTGATAAATTGATTTTTATATTCGCAAATTTGAGTTTAACAGGTGATATATACGATTTTAATATTTTTTTTATTTAAAAATCCCTTTTAACTAAGAATAATAAAAATAAATTCAATATGGGCCCAAGCGGGGCCAGACTGGGTTATCTCTAAGCGCGATATCTCTAACGATTCTGACCCTATCTAGATAGCCAGATTTGGGCCAAATTCTGCCCGACCTGGCCCCGATCAGATCCATTTTGGAATTTCTGCTCGGGAGGATAAGTGCTGACTGAGAAAACCTACAATTAAAATAAAATAATACAAGAAATCAGATTTTAATAGGCGGAATTATTTTGGTTATGTTATGTCAAGAAAATATAAAAAATATAGTAAAAACAGGTTTATCTTCCTTAATTACTCATAATGTTAATTGATTCTAATCAACATTCCCTTCACTTCATTGTAATTCAATAAGGAATTGTATTCAGCTAATCGCAATTTCATGAACCCATGTTTTTATAACTTCAGTTTTAGTAAAAGATCTTAATCTCATGACAAAAAGAGGGACGTCACTTGCAGGTAAACGAAAGTAACCTATCCATAAAAGTCTCCTACCTTGCATAAGGGTCATGGCGAGGAAGGGGGCGATTCCCGACTCGTATCCTTTACAATTTACCTGCTAAGAATGCTCAGAAGAAGAATAAATTATAAATATTAATTTAAAATCTTATTTTCGGTATGCCCGTATAGAAAATTAAGCTGTTCTTTTTTGGTTTCACTTTATAATTTCTCATGAATTTTATCACTCTAAAATTTGAATATATTTAGCTTCATAGACGTTTAAAATGAGTTTAAATTAAAAATTACATATTATAAAACACTCTTGATAAAAAAAAATGTGGTTAAAAATTCAATTGTTTTCTTAAAAAATCTTCTTTTAAGGTCGAAAATTCAAGTATCCTTAGAGACAATTTACTTCTTATTTAAAACTAATATTTTGATGTTAAAAAGTCAAACTAAATTTAAAAAAATAAAAATTTAACTTTATTTCTGTAATTTTCGTCTTTTTGGTTTAAAAATTCATTTCTTTTTTTGGAACTTCATATTTTTTTGTTAAAAAGGCATCTGTTGAATTCAAATTAATATGTGTTCGTGGAAAATTGTACTATTTTGTTGAAAATTGGTTCTTTTTTAATTTTAAAATTCATTTTTTTTAACTAAAAATTGATTTGTACTTTTTGATAGAAAAATAATCTTCATTGAAAATTAATTTTCTTACTTCAAAATTAACTTCTTCCGAGAAAAATCTGACAAGTTTTTATAAAAATCGTTGTTTTTTGGTAGAAAATTAATCTTTTCGAGTAAAAATTCAAATTTTTATTCAACAATTAATTTGGCTGACAATTGAACTATTTTGTTGAAAATTCGTTTTTTTTCTCAAAAATTTAATTCTAAACTTAAAATTTGAATATTTAATTTATGGTTGAAATTTTTTAAATGGTGAAACTTCATCTATTTCGTGAAAAATTCGTGTGTCAAAAATATTCATATTTAACTATTTAGTTGAAAATTAAACTATTTTATTTCATTTCAAATTTATATTTTTAATAAAAATTCATATGTCCGTGTAGAAAGTTGGAATATTTAGTACAAACCCTATCATTAATCTTAAAAGTATGTATATTTAAAAATATGTAAATATATTTCCAAAATTGTCAAAACTAATCTGGAAGATTTTCTTTGTAAAAGATATTCATAAGTTTTAAAAAAATTTCAAAAATAATTAAAAAGTTGAAAAGATTCCAAATACAGATAAATAGAAAATTATATGCGAAAAACGTATTAAGATTCCCATGAAAATTCCAAATATTTTTTTTACCTTAGAAAATTAATTGTAAAAGAATATTTAAGCAGATTTTTAAATATTTCCAAGATTGTAAAAAAAAACCAGAAAATGTTAAGGTATTTTTTATTTTGCAGGATTAATGAACAGTTTTATGAAAAATGCACATAATTCTAAAAGATAATTAGAAATTAAAAAAAAAATTTTTTTAATTTGACATGTGGAAAGATTTGAACAAAATGTTTACGAAAGATATAAATTTTTAAGATTTCAAAATAAAATTTTGAAGCTAATTAAAGATTTTAAAATTTTAAAGATAATAAAAAAATTTTCTTACGATTTCTGGGAAAATTTTAAATGATTTTTTGGTTTAAAAGATATTTAGAAGTTTTTAGGAGATTCAAAAATAATTAAAAGTTTAGAATAATTCCAACAGTATTTTTAGAAACTTTATGTTTTTAAAGATCCTTAAATAAGATTTTGATGTATTGAAATGATTTTTAAGCTTCAAAAAAAATAAAAATACATACTCAAGATTCCTGTGAAAATTTTTAATTATATTTCTTTTCAAAATAGTTTTAAGAGAACATTTTAAAAGATTTCAAAACAAATCTTCATATATAAATAATATATGTAACAATTATTAACTTGAAAAACTTAAAGTAAAAGGAAGTAAACTTCTTTTTCTTTAATTTCGAGCATTGAAAATTATAGGCTGGATTTTATTGAACCTTCGATTTGTACGATTTATGAGAGTTTAAATTTTATATTTTGCTGTTTAACGATACTTAATCTATTCTCTGAAAATTAAAAATGTTTTTTTAACTAATCTGGAAGATTTTAAGGCATTGTTATTATTTTGCATTTTGCAATATCGGTTATCGTCAACAAATGCTGTATATTTTATCACGGCTTCAGCAAAATCCGTTCGGCCAATTTACGTAAAAAGTCGACTATAGGTGTGCTGCAATATCTTCTACAGTTCTGTTTTCATTATTCATCATTATTTCATTAAGTTCTTTATCGAAGATAATGACTTTGGCAAGATATACTGATGACTTCTAACGATAACCAATTACTAGGGTAGCCGAGTACCTGAATCTTTAGACATTCGAGCACCCCGGTCCCATTCAGTACACTTTATCCTGAAAGAACCAGAAAGTATGACTTTTTAACAACATTCCTAAATTTTCAACTAAAAAGTTGCATTTTTTCCAAGAAAAATGAATATTCTCCTGAAATAGGTGAATTTTTTAATCAAAAAGACGAATTTTTAACAATATAAATTGTAAACAGAAGGATAATGTTCTATGAAAAGAATTGAATTTTTACCCGGTAACAGGCTTTGAGTTCAGACAAATTAAGAATTTGTATTCCCATGAATAGGCGATTCTTCTACGTCTAAAAATCCTCCAACGTGAACAGAAAAACAGCAAAACCTATTCCTCTCAATCGCTTGGTAAAAGTTAATGGAAGCATTCATTTATCATATTTTGTCATTATTAAATCCTTCTATAACTTATAAACTCGAAAAAAATGCAAAGTTAGAAAAGAGGATGCAGTCATTGAAGCAAAAGCTAGAGAAGCAGGACGGCAATAATAAAAAGGAAGAGGGGATGCAAGGTAGGTTTAGAAAGAAAGAAAGCTCGAACAGGGATCTTGGTGGGGCGTGGAAGGGAATGTGAAGAAGGAAAGACTGAGTAAAATAGACGAAAGAATAGAAAAAAAAGAGAGGGAAGATAGAAAAAGAAACGTAGTGATAAAGGGTATAAGATTAGAGGGGAAGGAGAAACAGGAAGGAGTGGAAGAAGTACTAAAAAGGATTGATGCAAAAGCAGAGATAGAGGAAGTGCGAAGTATGGGAAGAGAAGAACGAAGAGGGGAGAGAATGGTACTAGTGAAACTAAAGAAATGGGAACCTAAGAGGGAAGTAGTGGCTAAGAATAGGGTGTTATATGGAAGCTTGGAGAGAATAGAGAATGATTTGATATGGGTAGAAAGGAGGATGCAATATAAGTTAAGAAAAATTGCGGAAGAGGAAAGAAAAAAGGGGAGAAGAATATGGGTTAAATATGGGAGGATATAGATAGACGGAGTATGGTGGGATTGAGATGAAGAAACGGAAAAGTTAGTAAGAAATGAGAGGCAGGGAAACTAGGAGAGGAATGAACGGGAGATAAGAAAATAAGCAATAGTAAAAGGCAAAAAGAGACAAAAAACGAATGTAGGGAAGAATGGAGAATATGTTACTAGAATATAGCAGGATTGGAGAGAAAGGATAAGGAATTTATGAGAAGTTTGACACAATAGGATGTTGTAACAATGATGGAGACGTGGCTAGATGAAAAGGGATGGGAAAGAGTAAGGGGGAAATTACCAAGAGGTTACAAATCGCAAGTTCAAAATGCAAAGAGGAAGAATAAAAAGGGCAGAGCCATGGGAGGAATGGTGATGGTAGTGAGAAATTAATGTATGACAGAGGAAGATAAGAAAGAGAGGAAAGAGAAAAAAGAAGGATTAATAGTAGAAGATGTAAAGATGGAAGGAGAGAAGTGGAAGAAAGTGGGCGTTAATGTGAACGGAGGAATGCAGGAAAAACAGGAGTTAAAAGAAAATATGAAAGACAATAAAGAAGATATTAGACTTATAATAGGTGGGGATTTCAACGCGAGAACAGGGGATAGAGGAGGAAGGGAATGGGCAGAAGAGGGAGGAAGAAAATCAAAATAAAGTACTGAATGGGGAGGGAAAGAAGTTGTTAAAGAGCTTGGAGGAGTTGGGATGGTTTATCTTAAACGGAAATATAGAGGGAAATGAACAAGGAGAATGTACACGGTCAGAAGGAGAAAGGGCAACGGTAATTGATTATGTGATAGTAGATGATGAGTTAAGAGAGAAGGTCAAGAAATTAGAGATAGCTGATTATATTGATTCAGATCACTTTCCCTTAATAGTGACATTAGATGGAGAAAAAAGTAATAGTAATATGCGTAAAAAGGGAAAAAAGATAAAGAATGTAGGGAAAGGGGATTGATCAGGGCAAGGAAAAGAAAAGTTTAGAGAAAAGGTTCGAAATATCAAAATGGGAGAGAAAAATGTGGACGAGGACATGGAAAAAATGATAGAAGTAGAAAGAGTATTAAAGTCCACAAACAAAAATGAAGTCAGTAAAGAGAGGAATAGAAGTGGATGGGATGAGGAGTGTAAAGAGAAAAAAAGGAGGTCAGAAATAAATTAAGAAAGTGGAAAAAAAAATTAATGGGGAAGAATATAGGAGAAAAAGAAAGAGTATTCTGAGTTGTGTGATCAAAAAAAAGAGGAAGAGGATAAAAGTTTTGAGGAAGAGGCGGAGAAGGTTAGGACAAAAGAAAAGGTATGGCAGGTAGTAAATAGAGAAAGAAGAAGTAGAAGAAGAGTTAACTAAGATATAGAAATCGTAGAATAAAAAAATATTTTTTGGATTTGCTAGGAGGAGTAGAGAGAAAAGTTAGGAAGTGAGGAAAATATGGTAGAGAAAGAGATGAGGAAGGGAACGTAACAAGGAAAGAATTAGTCAACATTGTATAAAGTATATGTAACTGTTTTGTCGGAGAGATTGAAAAAAGAAGTGAAGGAAAAAAAGATAGAGCCAGCGATTCAGACAGGGTTTCAGAAACGAAATGGGGGTAATGGAGAACATATATGTTCTGAATTAACTAGTAAATCAAAGGATTAAAAGGGAAAAAGGGGCACTGATAGCAATTTTCGTGGCCTTAAAGGCAGCGGTATAGTGAATATGGGGATAAGAGAGGGATTAATAAAGAGAGTGTCGGAAACTTTTAGAGAGACAAAAAGCAGGGTAAAGGTAGGGGATCAAGCAGGAGATAGTTTCTGGTTAGTGAGAGGAGTGAGACAAGGATGTCCTCTGCGCCCGCTTTTATTTAATATATTAATATCAGACTTGAAAGAAGAAATGAGGAGACAATGTTGGGGAGGTGTTAGGATAGCGAAGGAAAAATTATATACTCTAGCATACGCAGACGATATAGTGCTGATGGCAGAGGATGAAGAAGGGATGGCGGACTTGATTACAGGATTAAAGAAATACTTGGTAGGGAAAAAGCAGAATTTAAATGTGGAAAAGACAAAGATAATATGGTTTAGAAAAGGAGGGGGGAGACAAAAAGAATGGACGGAGAGATGGAAGGGTATAAAGATAGAAGAAGTGAAGGAGGAGAAGGAGAATGTCGTTATTTGATACGCTGGCATGGCTTGTATTGAGTTATGGGGCAGAGATATAAGGATGGAAAGAAAGGAAAGATATTGAAAGTTTACAAAAAATATATATAAGGTAGACATGAGGGGTAGATTGGAGGAAGCCATGATATATGGTGAGAGAAGAAGCGCAAAGAAATATATTAAGTATCAGAACGGGAAAGAGAGCATGGAAATTTGAAACAAAGCTGAAGGAGGGGAAGGGAGTGGATTTGGCGAAAAAGTGTTTCATGGAGGTAGAAGAGAGGAGAGGGAGGGCGATAGAATTAACGAGATGGAAAGAAGAAAGAAGGGACTTCTTGAATGCTAGAGACATGGAAGACGGGACTGGAGTAAATTATGAAGAATTGGAAAAAAGGATAGGGAAAAACAATTAATAGAAAGATGAGGGATGATTGAGGAATCAAAATACAATAAATGGTATAAGATGATTAAAAAGGAAGGTTTACCAAAGTATTTAGAGAATGTATGGGGAGAGAGAAGGTAGACCAGAATAGCAAGATTTAGATTGGGAAACGAGGTAAGCGAGGGAGGGTATTGGGAAAAGGAAGAGAACAGAAAGGTAGAAGCTGGCAAGAGAATGTAGTTAAGATTCTAGGGGAGGATGGATTAGGAGAAGAATAGATAAAGGAGTTGGAATGAAAGAAAGCATGTGAAAAAATCGAAAATTAAAGGATCAAAAAGATGAAAGTATAAGAAAACGGAAGTCGTCTAGATTAGAAGCGTAAGGATTGGAAGTAATGGATAAGTAATAGCATAAGTAGACTAAGATGCGTTTGCGTTCTCATTCTCTCTTTCTCGCTTGCACTTGCACTCTTGCTTTCGACCGCTCGCTCAAGATAAGTAACTAGATAGATAGAAGACTTTATGTAGACAGTTGTAAATATTTGTAAATATTAAGGTTGAAATGTCCTTTTTGTTGTTTAACATGTAAGCGGAAATATTGTAAGGAATGGAAGTCATGTAAACCCCTAGGGGACACATTATGAATAAAGAAAAAAACGAACTAAAAAGATAATCTTCTAAAGAAATTTTTTGCAACAATTGCGTGCAAGAGTGAAGGACCCCTCTCCCCGTAACAAAGCGTAACAAAATGTCTCACCCAGCCCCCTGTAACCCGCTACGTAATTTAAGTACGATCCCGGGTTTTGCAAGTATTTTTGATCTTGAGGATGCAATATTTCACTTATTAACTTTTGGAATTATAAATTAGAACATATTTCTAAATATTGTAACACTGCATAAAAATCCGAAAATTGGTAAATGACGAAAACATCATTTTATGGAAAAAGAAAAATGATAACATGTTTCTTTGACTGAAACTAATGAAATTTCAGGTTCGACATATTCACAAGACATTTTTTAAATATTTTAATTATATTTTAATAGCAAGAAGGTTAAATGGACAGCAATTCGCTATACTTTTTTAATAAATAGAAGACTTTTTGAATCAATCAAAAACTTTTTATTTAAAATATATTTAGGCTCTAATTGAAAGAGACAACAGAAGATAAACCGAGTTTAAACATTGTTTTTTGTACTTTTCTTTCGGATGTCAACACTTATACATTTTTTTCTCATCTCAGATAATTCCGTCAATTTCAGCATTTTTACTTCGCCCTACCGTACATATCAAAGTGTAAACTCTAAATTTAAAGTTTCATGGTAGGTGAAAATGGTCATTGAATTTTTGTTTTGTTTGCTTGTTAGGCTGCTCGCAGTACAAAAGGAGCATGAGACCCTCATAACATCTGACTCATTATGATCCAGGTTATTCAAACAATAAATGCAATAAATTCAATAAACTTATGGGTTTGTAACTGTTTATAATTCTGGCTGGAGGATAAAGGTTACCTGCTCCCCAGGAGGGAATGTGGAGATCCAAAGAAGTCTCCACCTATTTTCACATGAGTGGTGAAATGGGAATTTTCACTTACCTAGATGTAGATTATCATCGCGCGACTTGCATCCCTTTACTACTAAGTATACCCTCACAATTCTTACCCATCACTTTCCTTCACGAAGTATATCTCGCCTCGGATTCTAGAGTAGAGATTAGAGACGGGCATACCTGAGATCTTGACATTGGTGTCCATTGTACTTATAATCCCTTTACATGCAATGCCCATTAAAAGATTGTCTACATGTTACTCTAATTTTAATTTAATCTATTTCGAAGGCTGTTAAACTGTATATTGAAAAATACGAAAATTTTACAATTTTTTACGTTTTAAAAGTGCAATTTTTCTGGCATTTTTAATGTATCAATTTGCAAAAATTCGTACAGAAACATTTTCAACAAATAATTTAAAATGATTCAACTATAAATACTCTTAATTCATAATAAAAGCATTTTCACGATCTAAAGATTCGAAAGAAAGTCAGTTTGAAACACGCAGAATTTGAAATTGATCAAATTTACAAGCTGCCAATTTTAAAATTGACCACCGTTACTATCTTGCATATTATTAAATTTTTTTTAAGTTTTAAATTTAAAGTCATTAAC
>JAAAKG020137626.1:0-12860 GCA_010014905.2 Druon quercuslanigerum
GCTCAAAGTTGCGAGCGAAGCGAGCCGCGCGCGAAGCGCGCGATGAGAATGTGCCCGCGAGGCGGGCAGATTTTTTTGTTTCATAACTGTGATTGTTATTAACAAATTTCAATAAACCAATTCACAATTTGAGCAATTTTTAAGAGTTTCAGGTGCTTATCTTTTAAACTGGTTCTGTTGTGCTTTTCACTGCGGATTTTTTAATAACATTTGTTAATAACTGTCACTGTTATTAAATAATAATATCGTTTACTGAACTAACTGCGCATTTGTGTATGTAATTTTTGTATAACGATAAAAAATATTTGTTTATTGTTTTTTTAATGATTGTATATTAGTTTAAATTGGATTAAAAATGTAAAGTGCTTAATAACTGTCCAAAATCCTTCAAAAATCACCTACCATTGTTTGTAAGGATATAAATGTTAGTAAAAAATTATTTATAATAAACTGTCAAATTATGCTTCGCTAATATATATTTATCAAGTATGTACAAATATCCATCATTTTGATTTAATTATGTGTTATTATAGCAACAATATCTTAAATTTTACCATTTTGTTCAACCTTATGTTTATGTAAAGTAAGTAAAAATTATTTATTTTAAATCGGCGTCAAGGTCTCTTAAGAATTTAATTCGCTTAATTTGAAAACAAAAAAATTGTAGTCGGAATTGTATTTTGAACATTAAATAAAAAATTCCCACTGTTCAATTATCTCTATAAAGTTAATCATGTATTATTTATATTTTTATAATTATTCATGGGAATTAATAACTATTATATTAATAATCCACTATAATTAATTTTACTTTAAAAATAAGAAAGGTAGGTGTGCTTTTTTACAATAATCGGCTGTTCAAACATATCCTTGCATCTCGGTGAACCTTGGAATTCGTGTAGACATGCTGCACTTTTGTGCACATGGATTGTCTCCTTATAAACAATCTCTAAAATGTCTGTAGATATACTAATTAAGACATAATTATCTCGAGGTTTAATTATAACTTTTAGTAATGATTAGCATAGTTAAATTTGTCTTCACATAGCGAATCCAACGATATAAAAAGCTCATTTTTGATAAAAATGCAGTTGTATGGTTTCTTATCAGGACGGCAGTCTGTATTAATTGCACTGAGACTACGATAAAAAATTCAAATGTCATACAGTATAGATCCGTATTCATATTTAAAATGCGCTGAATAAATTTAATTGAATAATGAGATATTGTTTATAGTGTACAGTTTGTATTTTATTATTTTAAATATCATACCAAGGTTAATTAATTTAAATTTCTTGCAGTTACTATAACTCACAATGCCAGTTCCCGCAATTCAAAAACCAGCACCAGTCTTCAAAGGCACTGCTGTTGTTAACGGCCAATTCAAGGATATATCACTTACTGATTACAAGGGCAAATACGTCGTTCTATTTTTTTACCCTCTGGACTTGTAAGTATAATTAGCTAAAAACCTTACCTTGATTTGCATCTGCTTCAAACAAGCAATTGTGTGCTAATCAGCAAAGTGTCTTTTATTCAGTTTTAATCCCTCTTCAAATTCTAGTATAATATTTTTTTTTAGAATTTGCTGTATAGATCTTTTAGGAAAACGAGTTTTTAAACGGAAATCGGTTTCTCTGCTTATTCATGATAAAAAATTTGTTTTGCTTTCTAATATTTATATTTAATATTTTGTTTTCAGCACATTCGTTTGCCCGACTGAGATCATTGCCTTCTCTGATCGTGTAAAGGAATTCCGTGATATCGGGTGCGAAGTCGTTGCAGCTTCTACGGATTCGCACTTCAGTCACTTGGCATGGGTCAACACGCCCCGCAAACAAGGAGGACTTGGAGAAATGAGCATTCCCCTCCTCGCCGATAAGAGTTCGAAGATAGCCCGTGAGTATGGAGTTCTAGATGAAGAGAGCGGTATCCCGTTCCGAGGTCTCTTCATCATTGATGATAAGCAAAACCTGAGACAGGTTACCATCAACGATCTTCCAGTCGGAAGGTAAGACTCACGCTACTATTAAAACTTTTTTTCAAACTTCTTCGCTAGATTGGCAAAAATAAAATATCCGCCATCTCAAAAAACGACATTTTAGAAGATAATGATGATTTCGAGGAGTTTCAAAGACTTCAACAGTTTTGAATGAATTTTATAGAGTTTCTAAGCTTTTAGAGTAGCTTAAAAGATTTGAGGGGATTTCACATAATTTTAAAGATTTCCGAAAGTTACATCCGATTTCAGAGAATTTTAAAGATCTTTTTAAATTTTTGAAGCAATTTTACGAGACATTACAAATTTCAAAATAATTTAAAGTGTTTCAACGGATTTTTGTCGGGTAGCGACTGTCAAGATTTACAAATTTAAGTTAGATTTTCGTGATTCATAGGATTTCAAAAGGAACGAACAGATTCCATAAAATTATAATAAATTTGTATAGATTCTAAGGAGATATTTGGGCTTTTACAGGATTCAAAGTTTGTTACGATTTTTAAAGGAATTCTGCAAGATATTTTGAGAAGGTATCTAGGATATGAATGTTATTTAAATGATTTCAAGGGATTCTAAAGGATTTCAAGAGAACTTAAAGGAATTGATGAAATTAAGGGAATTCTCAAGGAACTTCTAGGGATTCCTACGGATTTAAAAACCTTTAGGTTATTTAAAAAGATTTTATGCTATTTTATGGCGATTTTTTAAAATATACGTTGTATACCAGATTTAAAAAATAAGTAACCACTCGTTTTAATATTTGAAAAACTGCATGGCACTGTTTTGCTACTTTTGACACTAAATGCTTTGAATTCAAATGAGTTAAAGGCCTGTCTGTTTTTCCTAGTTGTATTTTATAACATTACAAAGTCAAAGTTGCTACACGACCCGGAAAAACCTGGAAAAGTCACGGTACTTAACAGTAAATGACTGGAATTTTCTTAGCCGCACTTTTTCAAAGTCTACATAATTACTTTACGCGAAATTAAAATAATGTCATTATAATTCCTGGTGTTTTAAATTTTTTATAATAATAATGAGAATTGTTAGAAATTTAATAATGATTAAAAAGCCCTTTACATTTACAATAAATAATTTGTAGGATAAGTGGTTGGTAATAAAAGTTGCAAAAATATAATATATATTAAAATTGACTAGAATTGACTGATTTTGTTCAAAAGTAGACCTGGAAAACTTTAAAAAAATCATCGAATTTTGAAACCAGTCTTCGATAGCAACCATGAAATTAGTGGCAATGCGAATTTGAACAAATGTAATTCTGACGTAATTACAAATTAATTTTACATTTGAAAAATCATTTATAAAAATATTCAAAATTAAATGCATTGCATCTGAAAATATTTCCACCTATGAAACACTCCGGTTAATTATATTAGTTAGAACACGATTTTAATTATTCTTTACAGTATTCGTTTCTTCTTTTTATTTCAGATCTGTTGACGAAACTCTGCGTCTAGTTCAGGCGTTCCAATATACCGATAAACACGGAGAAGTCTGTCCAGCTGGCTGGAAACCAGGCAAGAAAACCATGAAGCCCGACGTCGTAGGATCCAAAGAGTACTTCAAGGACGCCTAGATTCCAATTTATTAACCATTTCCACCCGAAATACAATCATTAATGAAGCATTTTTCCCTCCTCGTACAAAAAATATATATGGAGGTACTTTCGTAGGCTTAGAATCGCGTATTGTATACTGCGATATTTTCCAACATTATTAGATTTTTCATTTTCTTTTAATAAATGCAGTTTTTTCTAATAAATTTCGTTTTCTGAATTGACCATTTCGCCCGAACTCGAATCTGTTAGAGAATAAATGTAAATTTTAAATTTTTTACAGTATTTTTTAATATAAAAATCACGGGGTCCAGTCTGACTGTGAAACCTAGTAAAGTTTGGGAATTTGATTATAATACTAAAATAAATATTACATGTGGCTTAGTATTTCAGGGGGGCCGCTTGACTGGGAAGCCGGAAATTTTCTGAGACCGGAAAAACCCGAGAAATGACCGGGAATTTATTTGTTGACCGGGAGTTTTACTCATTTTCAGAAAAAAATGGTCGAAAGTTCGATTTCAACCATTTTTTAAATAATTACTTTAAATTATATCTTTTTCAATTATTATATCATTCAGTTTACAATGCGTAATTCAACAATCTTTTACTTTACAAATTCTTTATTAGATATTTTTATTTATAAGTGTACATTTTTAATTTAAAGAATTTTTAAAGTGCAATATTGAAGACTTACACAATTAAAAATTTAAATCGTTTGAAGTTAAAAATTTTGGATAAAAAACAGTATGATTTTATCAACTGTAAATATAAATAAATCATTTTTCAAATGGATCTGTTCTTAAGTATTAAAAACCGAACAATAAATTGTTTGATAAAATGATTTTAAATTCATTCAAAGTTTAAGAATTTCCAGATTGTTACTGTTTTAATTCGAAAGTCTTACTCGTTTAAAAAATGTAAAGGTTCGATTGAAAAACCATTTTCAACTGAAAATATAACTTCATAATAATATATGCGCAATTAAAGGCTTTTCTTAAATTAATAATGTTTCAGTAGCAACATATCACTGTACATTTAAGACTAGTAAATTGAAACCAAATAATTAAAAGTAAACAATTTGAAATTGAATTGTTTTACATAGAAAGCATTAAAACTCTAGAATTTCGAAAAATGTTTAATGTTTAAGCGAAATTGTTGAGTTTTTATGTGGAAATAATAATTGAACACCTATTATTTGTAGAAAAAAGTTGAGTCATTTTAAGAGATATTTAGCAGTTTTGAAAATATTCGAAGTTAATTTAAAACTTGAAATAATTTTAATTAATTTCAACGGATTGTGTGTGAAAGTTTTTTTCTGAACCTCTAAACCTATTTTAAAATAAAGAGATTTTTTCCTACAATTTCGAAAATCTCTGACAATCTTTTTAAATTTACGTTAAAATAATTTTTTTAAAGTGAAAAATCGTTCTCAGTTTTCTTAGGAATATTAAGAAAATGTTTTTATTTTTTTGGAGCCTTTCACAATTATTAAAAAGCTTCTAAATTTTTTGCTTGAAATCTGTAAAAATCTACATTTTATAAATCCAAATTTGAAGAAAATTTGTTTAAATTCGCAGATTTTTCTAGAAGTTGTAGGGAAAATTTAATTAATTTAAAAAGTTATTTAGAAGTTTTGAAAAAATTTCAAAAATAATTTTATATTTGAAAAAATTTTAAACAATTTCTAGATTTCTCAACATATCTAAAGATGCCTAAACTATTTAAAATGCAAATAATTTAACTGCAGTTATAGAAAATTTGAGTTTAAAAAAATAAAATTTAAAAAATGTTTCTAGTCTAAAATAACTTAATAATATATTTTTGGGAATTTTTAAATTTCATTGATTCATTAATGAAAATAATAAAAAAAATAAATAAAATTTAGTGTATTGAAAATGTAACCGTGGATTTATGTTTTTGGAACATAATCTAAATTTTTGAACTGTATAATTTATGAATGTTAATAATTCTGTATTTTGCAGTTTATCTGCATTTCATTTAAAACTGATCAATTGAAAAGTGTTAGTACCTTCCAGTTTATACGTGTAAGTTATTGGATATTTGAATAAAAGATTTTTGCATTGAAACACTTTTAAACTACAATTAATTTTTTTTATTTCAAGAGTTGCACTTTGAATTGTTTAATTTCATGTTTATTTATTATTACTTTAAATGGAAAATTTTTAAGTATAGAGTTCGATTTTATAAATTTTATTGACCGTGAAAAATGTGTGCGAACCGAGAAATGACCGTGGAATTTTTTTTCTTCGATTCAAATGGTCACCCTGTATTTTGTTTCTCAGTTTGTTCAGTCATGAAACGAATAATGATCAAAAATTATTGCCGATGATGACGATAATTTAAGTGACGCTGTTTGCAATTTTTTGAAACGAAAAATAAAGACTTTATTGTTGATAATGGCGTTAATCTAAGAAATGCTGTCTGCAATTTGTTTGATCTTTTTAAATCATGAAAATCTTGCAAATCTTGCAAAATGTTTTGAAGAAACTTAATTTAAACCTATTGAATCAAGTATGAAATTTCGTTTTAAAATATAAAACAGCAAAAATGATAGGGAACAGGGGATTTTGTAAAAGGTATCTGCAATTCGGATTTTTAAAAGCGAATTTTTTAAAAACTAATAATTTCAAATTGGTTCAGGAAAGTTTTCAAAAGATTAAATTCTTAGTTTATACCTGGATTTAAAAAAGAAGTATAATTCTTACTTGATCATAGTATTACTTAAACTTGAAAAACTGCATGGGGAACGAGTGATCTACGTTAATGATTTTTAAATTCAATGAAGATTTACAGGATGGCCGCTGGACTGAGAAATGACAATAAGTTGATTTTATGGCCGGGTATTTTGCAAATTTTTAGATTAAACAACCTGTTTATGTTTGATTCTAACAGTTTTTTAAAGCAATTAGTTGAAATGTTATATGTTTCATCATTCAGTTTACAATGCGCAGTTCGATAATTTTTGATTAAACATTTTTTGTTGATAAACTGTGAATATAAATTATAATGATCATTAAAATTAAACTGTACATAAAAGATTAACCAGTGGATAATAATAAAATTGATTTTACAGGACGATAAGAAATTAGATCAAAATTTTAGAATATATAGATTTAAAGTTAAAAATTAAAGTTTCAATTGAAATGTCTTTAAAATTTAAGTTTAAAAATGTGAACGCGCTGATGAAACTTTATAAAATATTTTAAACTTTAATATATCTTAAAATTTATTATTAATATTTAAATAATTTAATGTTTTAATTAGAATTTATTATCAATAAGTTGTTATGTTAAAATTTATTAAATTTCAAATATTGTTACTGTCTAAAATGTGAGAATTTGGAATTTTTTAATTAAGAAAAAGATCGATTGCTTAATATTTACAAATATTTGACTGTATTCATTTAAAATCATTAATTAGAAAATTAATATTAAAAAAAAGCCTGGCTAAGCAAAAAAAAAAGTTTAAACGTGACAATTTTAATTGTTATATTTGAAAATTTGTAAGTAAAATTGTTGAATTTTATTGTATAAATAAATATTGAACACCCATTATTCATAGAAAAAATCGATTAAGTTTAAGAGACATTTAGAAGTTCTGAAAAGATTAAAAAATTAATGTTAAATTTGAAAGTATGAAAGTGTGAAATGCTTAAAAAAATAAATAACATCTTAAGATTCCTGGGGAAATTGAGAATGATTTGTTTCTTTTGAAAAATTAATTAGAACAGAATATTTAAAAAGATTTCAATAAATGTTAAAAATGAATCTGGAAAAATGTAAGGAAATATTTTTATTTTGCAAGATTAAAAAAATAGGAAAGATTTAAGGGAAAATTTTTTAAATAATTTTAAACAATGTTGAGAAGTTCTGAAAATATTTCAAAAATAATTTTTAATTGTAAAAAATCTAAAAAAATATGTAAATTTTTCAAGATTTTGAAATAAAATTAAAGTTCTTAAAAGCTTTAAAAATGATTTGCAGCACAGTTTTTATTACTTCGAATGGAAAAATTTTTAGCTTTAGAGCCCGGAATTTTTGTATTTTCACTTACCGTGAAAAATTTTTGCGAACCAGGAAATCACCGGGAATTTGGTTTCTTTGATTAAAACGGCCATCCTGATTTATGCAGATTGACTTTTGTTTTACAATTAGAGTTCAGTGTTCTCTGAAATTGTTCGCAAATTTGTTCCGAATTTTCAAAGACCTAACCTTTTTAAAGTAAATTTTTTTTATACAGTTTTCTTATTTCTTCGGAGAGAAGCATGAGTGAAGAATGTGAATCTGCTATTACGAAAACAGGTACTTGACTCACGATTCACGTTAACAATTAATTTAAGAACTTCATTAACTTTCGGATATAATATTTTTGTAGTTTATTATCAAATTTTAATTTTTAAGCTCACAAGTTGCAAACATTATTTTTATTCTGAGGTTATAACTTTTATTCTGAGATTTGCATAATTTATACTTGATCTATTTCCAGGATGGGGCTTGTGCAATTTTTTTGTCATCACCTTGTGTGGTATCTGTATGATAGCAGAAGCTGGAGCTTCTATAATTATTTTGATAGTTTCTCCACTACTAAATTGCGATCTAAAATTTGGAAATAACACTGTGACAGAAATGAATGCAACTTTGTCACTTGGTACCTCTTATTTTAAAATATTACTTTTAAACTAGTAAAAGTTATTAATTGAAATTTGAAAATATTTAGGGATGGCATTTGGTGGATTTATCTTCGGGACTCTGGTCGATATGAATGGTCGTAAAGAATCCATTCCTGTGGCAATGATTGTTATATTTTGTGGTTCGATAGGTCTCGCTTTTGCCCAAACATATTTTTTAGTGAATTTGATGATATTCGTCCTGGGAATAGGGTGAGATCTAATTATCGATGAAGCATCTTTTATATTTAATTTACTCCAAATATGATAGATTTATAATGCAAATTAATCGGCCCAATTTTGCACAGAGTAGCGGGTACCAATTTAATATTCAGAATTTACATGATCGAATGCTTGCCAGCTATGAAAAGAGGATTCTGTCTTGCTGTGCTCGATTTTTGTTGGATTGCCGGATACGTCATTTTCCTGGGTAAATTTATAGAAAATCTGTTCGAAACTGATGGCTACTAGAATAGAATTCTGTTGAAACATTTTACAATCTTAATAATTATAAACAGGAATATGTTGGGCTATGATACCTTCGGCAATAGAATTGCAAGGGAATGATTTCCGGCCAATTTCCTGGCGTGTTATGTCAGGATTAGGAGCAGCTCCCATTTTAGTTATGGCTTGTGCAATGAGTCTCTTACCACCGAGTCCTCGATTTCTTCTTTATAAAAGACATCCAGAACAGGCAATAGCTGTTTTGCGACGAATATTTGCTATTAATTTTTCAAGGCATGCTGATAAATATCCGGTCACGGTACTATATTTTTATCAATAAAATAAGTATTATTTCTCCTTAAGTATTTAATTTTTATAATTATTTAGTGTTGACATTTGTTCGGTACACTGAAAATATTTCTGTAGATAACAAAGAGGGTGTCTACCCTACCTGGAAAAACATGGAAATGTGAAGGACTTTTTCAGAGAGTGCTTGTTTTAAATTGCAATAAAAAATTAAATAAAACGGTTCTTTATTTATAAAAGTACGGGTCTGAGTTTATTTGCAATTTTTCTCTCTCTTGACTGTAAAATCTTTCTTAGTTCAAATTTTTTTGTTCAAAATTCATTTTTTTTTTTAAATAATTTAATTACTTGGTTAAAAGTGGATTTTTATTAGAAATTAATTTTTTGGGTTACAGAGTCATCATTTTAATTGTAATTTATCTCTTTGGTGCAAAATCCGATATTTTCTTGAAAATTCGTGTTTTCTTTGGCTTGAAAATTAATTTTTTTAACTAAAAATGTAACTGCGCACAACTTCCAGTTAAGTCAAAGATCAGTTATGTCAACGACCAGATATATCAAAACGCACCGCCCAGTTATTTCACACTTTACATCCCCTCCACTTAGCAACATGTGACACTTAGCAGCATAGACGCATATACACACGGCACGCGTGTAAAGCGCACTCGTTCATCTCCTCCATCCCAATAGACATTGGTGGGGTTAAGGAGAATTTGACGTAACCGAACTGTTTTCATTTCAAACGTTTTGACTTAACTGGAAGTTGAGTGTATTCCAGTTTAATATTCCATAATTTTAGTAAAGAATTCCTCTTTTTGGTTAAGAATTAATTTTTTTGAATAAAAATTTACCTCAATTATTTTTTTCTTAAGAGTTATTTGTTGTAATTTTTTTGTAGAAATTAATCTTCTTGGTTGAAAATTAATTTTTTGGTAAAAAATTCAATTCCATTATATATTTTTTTTTAACCAAAAATATATATTATTCCAGTTGAATATTCCATTATTTTAATGGAAAGTCTATTACTTTGGTTGAACCAAATAAAGTATTCTTTTTACAGAATATTCAACTATTCCATTTTTTTGGACATTTTATCATTTTTAGTTTAAAATTCATATTGTTTGGTAGAAATTATTCTTCTTGTTTGAAGATTCATATGCTAACATATTTAAGAATATCTTGTATAATTTGTCAAAGCTTTCCAATTAAAGATAATTGAATCACTAGTAACTGAAAAAAACATTATTTGTAATAAACTCGCGAGACTGTATACTCCCTACTATAAAAATTACATCAGGAAATACTTGAGATACCTACAATTTTGAGTTCATTTTTTTCCAGGATTTGTGTAGACGCCCTGACAAAGTATTTGCACAAAAAATAACATTTTAGATTAATTTTTCTTTAATTTAAGTAAATGCTATAGATTCGTAGTTTGGAAGGATGTATAGAAGTTGATGAAGATGAAGAGCCAAATGCAAACAAAAGTTTCAGAAAATTCATCCACAAATATTTGTCAAAGACTCTGAAACGAATGAAGAAAATACTCACGCCGCCTTTCTTACGTGTCACTATTTTGTGTATTCTTGCCTGCTGCTTTCATTTTCCTGGGTATTTAATTTAAAACGTATTAAGGACAATTAAGGAATGTCGTTTAAAGCTAATTTCGTATTCTTTCAATGATTAAAAACCTGTTTTTCGATCTCATTTAAAATTTAGAGGCAATTACTTTATTTGTTAAGACGAATTTTTAATTTAATGATACTTTCTAATTTACTGGAGACGATTTGCTTTGTGAGAGCTATATTCTTAAAATTCTAGATTATTTATAGACATTTTTCAAATAACGTTCTAACGAATGAAATGATTCTTTTATCAATAAAAGTTAATACTTAAGCTGATTACGTCTCCGGAAAACTCTATCAAAAAAGAAAAGAATAGTAATGACCTCAGTATTTTTATATTTCAGGAAGTAAACATTAATTTTATTTTAACAAAATGCAGCTAAGAATATTTTACAGACATAATATCTTTCCAGTTTATTTTCATCTCTCATATAATCTGAAGCTTTACGTCTTCGACGTTGCCAAGTGCAACACAACTCGTAAGATAAACATGCATGAAGTCGTATAATGAATTTACGTGAAAACCTTAACATCAAATCTGCGAATTTGTAAAATAAATGAAAAATTTCATGTATTAGATTGCATTTCGAAACTACCAATCTGACCTTCATAAGCCACAGCATGATGAAATCTACTGGAATAATCCTAGATTGAATTATTAATTTGTTAAACAAATATTTAGCTTTGATAAAATGGATATCGATGAACTTTTTTATATTTGAGGATTGCTTCTGGATGATTGTTAACTACTTTTTGTATTTTTATAGATTTATTTGGGTGGCTTTGTGGAATACGCACATTTTAAAAGAAACTCGAAATGGAACGGGATCTATATTTTGGAAGAGCAACTTTACGTGCATTTCAGACTCTGAATCCATGGCCTTGGCCTTTCTCAATAACAATTGTACACAAATGAACAATGCTTACTTTCTTTCTTTTTTATTGTGTTCCTTGAGCTTTGCTATTGGCGAAATGATTCTGATCATTGCTATCGATATAATTGGTAGAAGATTATTTCTAAGTGAGTTATGTTTGGATATGTTTAATATTAGGAATTAGAAAATGAAACTCATAATTTGAAAATATTCACATTTGCTTATTTAGTTGATTATAATATTTATCATAAAAACTCTCCTGTATGAATCATTTGCTTACGTGTACTAAAATTGAATTAAACCATAATTTTGTAGTGCGTTCAACTTTCCAAACTTTTGAACTTGTAATAGATTTGTACGTTTCCATATTTGGTAGTCTTTGATTCAGAATTTAAAATATTAATTTAAATGTCTGATATTAGGGTATACAATTTTTAATGCTTTAATATCTGTAAGCACCTGTTTTTGCGAATACTGAAATTTATATTTTTATCATTAATCATAGACGCCTGCAAATTTCTTAAAACTTCAATGTGAAAGACATCGAGTTTAAAAACCTTCCCAAGTTGAAATTTTTTAATCTTTGCTTCTAAAACTGAATTTTGAAACTGTAATGCTTTCAAATTCGCAGACTTAAAAAATTGTAAGCCTCCGACTATAATTAAAAATCTAAAAAGTTACAAGATTGGAATAGTCGGATTTTAAATTACAATAAATCAGAACTTGGCTTCTGAATAATTTGCCTTGAATACATTTTTTAGTATCATCCGGATTAATTGGAAGTACAGTCTTAGCAGCCTTCACCTTTACTACTCGCCACGTCACAAGGAACGTTTTGTCAATATTTTTCTTATTAGCTTTCGCCATAAGCTACACGACAGTGACAATAATAATATTGGAAAACTATCCTACTAGCCTGAGGTGTGTGATAAAGTTAATTATATTTAGATTTAAAACGTATGTGACATATTAATGGAGAGACGTTAATTTATTGGAATTACTATCTCGTTAAAAATGCAACCTATTTTAGCAATAATTATCTGAATTTTACAATCACGTTACTTGATTTAGAGGCACAATTATGGGTTTCTCAAGAATTCTTCCACACCTGGTTGGGTACTTCATGAAAATCCTTATGAAGCTCCCCTGCCTACCGACACTTTACATTGCATCTGGCATAATGATAGGTTGGTATAAGCCTCCACTTAAATAGCGTCTCGCTATATTAAGATTCAATATAGCGCTATTTTCCGAAACGCAAATACCTCACGTTATTCATAAAGAAAAAAATCAGAATTTTTTTTATCTAGTGATTCAGAGGGTACAATATATATATATATATATATAT
>JAAAKG020137627.1:0-12859 GCA_010014905.2 Druon quercuslanigerum
CGCAGACATTAGTGCCCGCCATTCCTCACAAAAGATAATTTTGGCGGAAATGCCTGTCCACTGCCGGACTTTGTGGTAATTTCGCCCTGGGTTATTCTTAGGTTTATTTTAAGAGTAACCCTTACGATACAGATAACACCAAAAATAATATTAAGAACGATAATTGGAACGGAATTGCCTACCTATTTACAGGTTTTGTGGTCAATTCGTCCTTCAAAATTGAAGTTCCGTTCAAACGCTATTACCTTGGTGGAGTGCATTGTGGGTAATTCGCTCGTGATTCTAAAATATATGTTACACAACTGACTTCATAGAACGATGTCTCATTTGATCATTGTAATATCGGGCTTCGATCTATTTATTTCACCCACAGCAGACCAAAACCTTTGTCCGTATTAGGTTATTAATATTGTTCCAACAACAAAAGCGTAAATTAATTTAGGTAATGAGGGTTTTGTTCTGTGCCTACCCTGGCCAGGCGAGAGGCACGCGACACGGCCACACGTTGTTCTCACATTCTATTTGTATGCGATTCACTTTGTGACTTGTTGTTATTAGGTTAAGCTCTTTAACTTTATTAATTTTAAAGCAATATCAAACGATTAGGGACTGGCCGAAGCCACACCTCGAGTCACGCGTTCAACGGTGGCTGGAGAATTAAATTACGGAAAAGCTAAATTTCCGTGGATCAGGAGTAGGGTAAATGAATTTATTTTTACAGGGGAGTACGGCATAAGTGAACTATTTATTCAATGAATAGGGGTTGACTCACAATAGAATTATATACCGATAACATTTGGTTGGAGAAAGGAAATTAAAAAAATTTGATACATTGAGAGTGGAGAGATAGAAAGGAAAATTGTTTAACTTGATGCACAGGATAGGTAGAATAAGAATGATAAGAATGGTTTAGAGGGTTGACGGGCCACTGAGGTCCGGTAGAGATGTATTTTGGAGAAAACTGAGACACTTTAACACTCTGGTTCTCGGACACCCTGGCTCTCTGACACTCTGGCTCTCTGACACTCTGATACTCCGATACTCAGATACTCTAATACTCTGGTTAGAAGATGCCGGGTCCCTCCTTTTATATTAATTGAGCCAGACAGACTAACCTATTTACCACCCACTTTTAGAGGAAAGGGTGGCTAGACAGAAAAATCAGACGTCTCCAGAGTTGAACATAAAATTTGAGGATTGTGGTGTCCAGTGGGGTCCTTCACTCCACCAATCAATATCTTAGTAATTGCGCGTATTCCTTTCAAGTGGTCAACTTATTGATCCGTGGCACCGTTTTTTCCTGTATCTCTCTTTGATATATTTATTTCTCTATTCCTATCATTATCCGAAGCAGATTTGTTTAATATTTGTCAACACCTTGTCCTTTATAAGTTATGCTCACAAACATATATTTATAGTCACTGAGTACGTGACAATATGTACAATAATATCCATAATAGCTGGGATGTCAACAGACCCCTGTTCTCGCTTAATTCCTGTAATATCGGGTTTCTGTTTTTAAGTCACCCATAGCAGACCACAATCTCCCTATTCAATTCAAATATGTGTTGACTAGTTTTCTCTTTATTATCCTGAAACAACTCAAACTTCTAATAAAACTTTCGCTAATAACTGGAACTTTAAGCGTTCGAATTTTTATGATCAGTAGATTATTATTTTTGTCGATTTTTCTACTTTTTCTTGCAAACAGTGAAAGGTACGAAAAAATGTCAAGATAAAAATTTGCACGCCTAAAAAAAGTTCTATGACAAACGTCTAGTTCTTTTTAAATAACTTCTATCGTTTACGAGAAAAAATTCAAAAATTACATGTTTACGAAAAAAATGCTACTGTCCTCAAAATTACTTTAGCCAGCTTGATGCTGATAAATTGCGTTTCTTCTGATAGAAGAACTTGTACAGAATTAATAATATTGTAATTAATTATTCTTAGAAAATAATTATTTGTCTGACAATATGTACAATAATATCCATAATAGCTGGGATGTCAACAGACCCCTGTTCTCGCTTAATTCCTGTAATATTGGGTTTCTGTTTTTAAATCACCCATATCCGACCACAATCTCCCTATTCAATTCAAACATGTGGTGACTAGTGTTTTCTTTATTATCCTGAATCAACTCAAACATCTAATAAAATTTTTGCTGATAATTGGAACTTTATTCGTTTAAATTAAATTATTCTTATTTTATTTGATCTAACATTTTAAAATTTTATTGGATTTTATTTAGGATTATAGTTTGTAAAATTCCAATTAATTAAATCTCGCGATTTGCTCCTAAATTCCCATAGTTCATAGTGGCGAATCAAAAACCTGATTTCTCATGCCAACCTCGGAAATTCCTTATTTAATATTAACTATTTTGGTTTAGTTTGGTTATAAAACCTTTTTCCATGTCCTGCGATAGAATTTAAAACGGGTGGAGTAACGAATCTAAGTTATACATTTCCAAATACCAACCTCGGAATTCCGTACCAGACAGGTAATAATGTGTTTTGCTTAACCCTCCTCTAATGTATTGTTTCATGTTTTTCTGAGTTGAATTTAAATGGTGCAGGAGCAAACCCCCCCCCCCCACATATATATATATATATTATAATGAAGTTTTCTACATTAAGTTGAGAAGAGGGAAGAAGCAGTCCAGGATCTACTGACCTTGGTGGGTAAGAAGTATCCGAAATACATTTCGGACAGTTCCTGGAGCTGCAAGATAGACTACTGTGTTGCGTAAGGTGGAAAACGCAACTTCAACGGGATCAGGGATATCCATATCATGGAGTCTCTGAGGCCGAGAGATGCGAGGTATAAACTCTGCACCCATACGAAATACGCCAATGGCATTGATAATATTAGCCAAAGGAGCGAATTGAATTCCAAGTTCGCCTATAATCCTTGCGCAATCGGCGGTGATGTCTGACGACATAAACAGAGCGGGATGTAAATCACGTGCGCTCTGATTTTGAAGTGCATACTGAAGCTTGACTTCAAACTGTAGCAATGAGATCCGGTACAAGGCGTAAACCGTGGGCCGTGCTGGCAAACGAAGTCTCGCCGAAGCCCGAACTGTGTTCACGCGCACGTGCCAGACGAAACCACCCCCAAGCCAACTCCCAAATAATATAAACATAGGTTAAATTTGAGCTGGCTAAGGCGTCTCGAGCCACCCGAATTACCAACAATGTAATATAATGATTCTTAGTACTATAAGACGATTTTATTAAATAGAATAGCACTATACAATTGCCGGTGCCTTCTTTGTAAAGGGCACGGAGAGGGGTAAGAGTGCTAAGTGAAGAAATCCGACAGTGGGTAATTAGATTAAACAAACCCGAAATGTAAGGGATCGGAGTCTACAGAGGTCGACGACGAGTCCGGGGTTCCGACATCTCCGGTAGCCGAAAAAGTCCACACGGCAGACCAACTGACAGTTCATAAACATTGAACTGTCAACAGCATGATATTGCCGTCCGCCAGTGACCATAAGTGGAAGGGCCGGACGCTGTTGATTGGCTGGTGCCAATGGGCGAATTATTATTACTGAGCAGTTCCACTTTCTACGGTTGCAAATAATGTAAACGGGTATAGCAGAGGGACACTGCTGCACCAATTCTACGCAAGGATACCGGTACCAAAGTAGTTAATTAATTCAGGGCCTCCCCTAGCCAGGCTAGAGACACGCGAAAAATTGAAACCCCAGGTTACAGTATATATATTTTTAACGTGACGATTTTTGTTGTTCTATCAGCTGAAACTTTGATCCAATCTCTAACTTGGCTACACGTTGTTCTCACCTTCTATTTATATATGAATCACTTTGTTATCTTGTTAGTAGGTTAAGCTGTTTAACTTTATTATTTCCAAAGCAATAAGAATCGATTAGGGACTTGCCGAAGCCACACCTCGAGTCATGGGTTCAACTTAATTGGATTTAGGAGAATAAAGAGTATTAAAATACCGTCTAGATAAGATCCAGGTCTAGACTAATTAAACATAGTCAATTTTATTTCATAATATGTAAAACAATATACATAATAGGTGAGATGTTAACAGATTCTTGTTCTCGCATAATTTCTGTAATATCGGGTTTCAGTTTTTTATCACCCACAGCAGACCACAATCTCAGGGCATTTTAGTTTACTAACACTATTTTCCAACCTAAAAAAATGTAAGGACCGAGTCGACAGCCTTCTGCTGTCGGTTTAAACTCTATCGTCCACTCACAACTTCTGTTACTATACTGACTCATAACATTCGAATTTGGTTACCAATTTGTTCCTTTCTAAGTAAAATTTAATCGGGTTCCTCTTTTAATTATATTTGAATACTTATGTAAAACAAATTGCTTTATCTATTTATTATTCTGTGCTGAGATCCTAGCCTGATGTTAACTTTGCTAATTCTGTTACGTGCGTTCCAAAGTTATATTTGGCTTCTGGCCAGATCGAGGAAAGTCTATCTTACAGCCACTTGAGTTTTACTTCGAAAACCACGTTACAATATATACATCTTCACAGTAAAGTAGTTTTCTTCTCCTGCAGTAAACAAATTTTGCGCAAAGTAGGGATCATTGAATTGTCCTCACGCACAATAGGAAGCTGATCTTGGCTTTTGAGGAACTTGGTTCTAAGTCCACTCGGCGATAATACTACGGTCCTTTTGGCATAAGGATTTACACAAAATTATTTTCTAAGAGCAGCAAAAACAAACATACTAGTCAGTATCGTTAACGCGTTATCGAAGATTAACAAAAGAAAAGAAAAAGATTTCATGTAGTGACGCTCTAGTTGGGTTCTTCCCATCTATCTCCGCAAGCCAGGGGCTTATCAAAAGGGCCTTTATTCGGTTTAGGGGAAATTCCCCTTTGTTAGGGATACAACAGACAAAAAATTTTTTTTAACAGATGTGAACCAAAATAACGGAATAGAAGAGAACCTTTACGCCGTTCACGCTACAATCTACCATTGCTCCTCTGCGCCAAGTGGATCCGATGGACCTCCCCCTCTAATTCCCGCGGATCCTCCGAAATCTCCCGTCCCGGGCGCCCCGCGTCCCCCCTCACCAACGCTAGATCTCAGCGGCAGAGGCGGCTACAATTTGGGCATGTGGCCTTGGTGAAACCCCTCTGACCACATCCATAGCAGAGTACCACCCCCGAGCCGGAGTCGCGACACTGCTGTCGCTTGTGTCCCGGCTCCCTGCAGAGGAAGCACCGCCAGGAGATGGGGCCAGAGTAGAACCTTGGTTTTGGCGCGCCCTCGTTTAACCACTCCCGACGCTCCACAAACTGACGCTGGGCTACGAAAGGACGCGCGACGACCGGAACGCGAGCGAGGCCGGAGGTTTCGGCCCAGCAGGTCCTCTCGTAGCAGGTGCGCTTTGGACAGATCTGCCTGAGTCGTCAGACGACGCCCTCGCCGCGTCGCGTTGATTTTCGGAAGGGGTAGGCACCCATTCAATCTCCCCAGGCTCCGGTCCAAGCAACTCCGTGACTCCGGAAGCAGTCGCGGCGATTCCTCCACTGGTAGAGGGGGTTGGCTCGCACTCCCCTCTCTCTTGTTTTGCGAGGGAGGCATAGTACTCAGCGCTCTTCCGGGCCCAATAACCCGGTGGTCCGGGAACGTATTCGGGCCGATAATAGTCGGGGGTTTCTCGCACTTTTAGATCTGTTTTTGCGGTCTCGCACGGCGGAGAGGCAGTGCAGACCGAGCTCACTGCTTCTTCGCCTCGTTTCCCGAACATTTAGGGCAAGTCTTTACGGTAAAACCCTCTGTTTTGCATACGTAACAAACCAATCTTCTTGGTGCGGCGCATGGTTTTTGGATGTGGCCTGATTGTTTGCAATTAAAACAGACCACATCGTTGGGATTTCTAGCCTGCGGTTCGTTCTTTTTATTATCAGCAGAAGCCTTAACCTTCTGCTGACCTCCCCCCTCCTTAAGACCTATTTGGGGATTGCCGTAACCGCCACCAGACTGATTTGCCTTCTTATCATTACCTTTTGCGCCTTGTTTTTGTTCCATATTTATCGCTGAGGCCATAGTCACCTCCTGTAACACGGCTGAGGATGTTGCTAGTTTATTCGACTTTAGTGTCGACCGCGGTCTGTATGCAAATTCTTTTAAGAAAGAATTTTCGGGACGTGGTGGAGCCTTATATATTCTCTAATGTAGACGTTCCACTCTTTCTCCCAGCTTCTCCCAAGGCGAGAAAGCTCTTGGAACGATCTATAGTCTGAGCGTCGTATGACTTTGTGATATTCGGGCCGAAGACCTCTGTGAACCCAGTCTAGTTGGTCCACTATAGGAATTTCATCCTCGAGTAAATTTATGAGACTTTGAATATTGGTAAGATAGTCATCGATAAACTCATCTTTACCTTGAGTTCTTGTCTGAATCTGCTCTTTGACCCTTCTATCAAAGTCATCGTCGCCAAAGTGAGATCTGAACTCTTATAAATTTTCGCCAACTATAGAATTCTTTTTCATGGTTCTTATACCATTTCGAAGGTATTCCCTCCAACAATACCGGCATAGCTCGCAACAATTCTTCGTTCGATACCCTGGTAAGTTTCCTACGGTCCTCAATTTTTGTTAAAAAGCCGTCCGCACTCAAGTCACTTCTACCGTTAAAAATGAGATTCCATTCTAGAACAATTTTTTCTAAGTCTCTATTTCGTGTAACACTATTTTGCACCTTTTAAAACAAAAGGGGAAACAATGCCCAACATTGTGCTCCCAACATGGTAAGAAATAAATTGTATCACTTTACGTACCTTAAGTTAGGCGCCAGTCGCTGCATAGCGTCACTCCAAAAAAAAAAAAAGAATTTTAAATCCTAAACGAAATGAACGTTAGAGGGATAATTGGAGGCGAAAGAGCTACAGACTTATTTGTTAAAGTTAAATTGGCAGTTAATTTATTTAAAAACTATTGGCTTACATGTATGCTTTCTTTAACAAGGAGAGAGAGACTAGAAGGGTGATACTATTGTGCATGTATTATGATAAATGTTGAAAATTTAAAATTAAGGGTATAGGTACAACCCACGCTGACCGGTCGACATTACTTTCAGAACAATTTGAGAGAACTCATTCGCCACACAAAGATCTTATATTACACAAAATTCATTATGACACTAACAAGGCTTAACATCAAATTCATTACAGCATAATCTCCGTTATCTAACTCTAATTTTTCCCCACAAACATTTCTATTAAAATTTCACGAAATCCCACAAATGGGTTCCTACTGCACAAAATAATCCATTACTTACATATAAACTCAACAAAGAAAAAGAAACCTGGAGGAATGAAAGACTGAACGCCTACCAGGTCCGCAAAGATCACTGAGTCAGTCCTGAACTCTGCTTAAACCCGACGAAATGGACTCTTCCACTGATATCTCCAGAAAATCAAATCTTCCTCAAAATGCACGACTACGTCGATGGTCGACACGAGACTGCCTAGCGTCCTGCTGCTCTCGGCCTCCCCACTTCCATCAGTCCCGCCAGAATTGTTTGCCGGCCGGTGCTGCCCTCTTTTCTTCCATATCCGTGAGTTACTTCGGACAGCTTGACTAATTAGTCCCTCGAGCAGACCGGCAAGATGGCTGCGCCCGTATGTTTTGACAGGGGCCGGGTGGAGTATGGCCAAGTACGTGGTATGGACTATTAATGATTTTTGGATGTGAGAGTCATTAATTTCGGGTCGGGAAATATCGATGATGGTCTGCCGGATAGTGTAGACGGGCTTGGATAGTGTGGTGTTGTGTGCAGGTGATAAAATTCCCAGTAGCAGTGTTTCTCCCTGCAGGATTTTCCAAAGGAAAGACTCTGCGACTTTCGGGCCCAGAGCAGGATGCTCAGCCCTCATTCCCTTACCTCCAGGTATCATTTATTACCCATGTAACTTAAGCTTAAGCCTAATTAACTTGAGCTTCTAACTTTAGCTTAACTTAAGCTTAATGTACAAAATATACGATATTCCTACTATATAAAATAAATAGTAAATTCACTCTCGTACCCCATACCTTAAATTACATTTAACATTTAACAAGATCAATCAAAATCAAATCAAATATTTGATAATTTGAGCTCGTGCCGGCCATGGAAGCATCGTGGACTTGACAATGTTCTTTTCAACTCTCCATGTTTTTTGGAGGTACTTACACCAACGGCAGTCCACATGAGTCGCGACCTGAACATACCCAGAAGAGAACTGTTCGTACATAAAGCATCCCATAAGGTGCCATTACCTCTGGCAACCTCACTCGTACCGCACGAACTACTCGCATTCCCCAAAATGGCAGGTGCTGAACTCTGCCTCAAGACACCGTCCTTTATCAATGGTCCCTTTGACCGTGTAGGAGTGCTGGTGTCAGCCGGGTTCATCTCACCTTCTGCACTTTGCTGATCCTCAGCGGGGGGTTGTCCTTCAGTTCGACTCTTAATGTAGTTTTGGACTAACTCTTCTACTCGTTTACTTACTGCCTTTGTTCTTTCGGCTAAGTCTGCGTCATGTTTCGCTTGTGCCTGAGCATATAACTCTTTGGCGCCGTGCTCGACCGCTTGCTGGTGATGGATCCATTGTTTGTAAAAATGTAGGGCCTTTATCACAATGGGAGCGTTCAATGACACCATACCAATATTTCAACCTAGGACAATCTTGAGAGTTATAAGGAAAAGGAATCATTGTTGAATAATCTTCAACAAACCCCTTCTTATCTGCACCCTTTAGAAGTTGACAAATGAAACGTATAAACATAATTTTGTCAACAACAAACAATACATCCTTAAATTTATAATCATTATAACGGGACAATAAATTTACAAACGCAGAATCCAACGTAACTAAAGCATTCTCCATACCACCAAAAGGCGTAATCTCAGTGTAATTAAAAACTGTATTAGAAGTTTCTGTAAAGTAATGATTAACAAACGTTTGATCCTTCAGTGTGTACTGCATTTTCCTATTCAAGATCGACAACATCGTAGGAATTTTGCGCATTCCAATCGTCCTCCTGCGATAACGTCGGACACGTTGCGTACGGCCACAGACGCGAGGACGTAAAAAACATACAATTTCTTCCTTCGGAACAAACGCCGGGACCTTCTCCGAACACCAGTACGCCTTCGAAGCACTAACAAATAACATACTATTACGTAAAGCTTCATCAGACACACAAGCAAAATTAGAAACAAAAATTATAGGCCTCTTAAACGAAAGAATCATATCTTCACTTCCTTTTACGGGATAAGAATATCGTTTACCTTCCAACAACCTCTTTAAGTAAGAAGGTAAACAATACGTGTAATCAAACTCGTCAAACAAGATTACACGATGAAAATCTACACGTAAACCTTGCAAAAAAAACTTTCCACTACCAGGATAAAAAACAAAAGGCAAATTCTCCCTACCAATCAAATATTCTACAAAAGTAGATTTACCAACATTCGAAGAACCATACAAATACAAAGCAGGCTGCTTATGTTTCCAACCACTTATGTTTTGACAGGGGCCGGGTGGAGTATGGCCAAGTACGTAGTATGGGCTATTAATGATTCTTGGATGTGAGAATCAATAATTTCGGGCCGGGAAATATCGATGGTGATGTGCCGGATAGTGTAGACGGGCTTGGATAGTGTGGTGTTGTGTGCAGGTGATAAAATTCCCAGTAGCAGTGTTTCTCCCTGCAGGATTTTCCAAAGGAAAGACTCTGCGACTTTCGGGCCCAGAGCAGGATGCTCAGCCCTCATTCCCTTAGCTCCAGGTATCATTTATTACCCATGTAACTTAAGCTTAAGTTTAATTAACTTGAGCTTCTAACTTAAGCTTAACTTAAGCTTAATGTACAAAATATACAATATTCCTACTATATAAAATAAATAGTAAATTCACTCTCGTACCGCATACCTTAAATTACATTTAACATTTAACAAGATCAATCAAAATCAAATCAAATATTTGATAATTTGACCTCGTGCCGGCCATGGAAGCATCGTGGTCTAGTTTATTTTACTGATTAGACAATATAAGAGGGAGGATCAGCAACAGGTGGGTAACCACTTCGCTACAATCCGTACCGATTTTTCTTAGGGGATTTATTTCTGTAAACCGTGTCTCTATCCGACGAATTATCGCGTATATTAGTATCCTTATAGCTTACGTTACTTCTACGCGGTTTATTTTGTGGGCTTGCCCTAGGTATTTGTTCTTCGATAGGAGTGGATTTTTTTACTTCTGGTTGGTATGCTTTGGTTCGGCATTCTGTAAAAGATGTACAGCTAAATTTGTTTAATTCTTGATAAAAGAATTTCAAAGAAATTATTTAGGTTCAGACTGGTTTAATAAATTGAAAAAATCTCATTTGTGACTAATACCAGTAGTAGCGTTTATTCTGCGATGTTAGTCAGATTATTTCTGCGATGTTATTCAGAATGATGACGCGTTTCGCTACAGATCTGTATCCTTTTCAAATCGTTGTTTAAATTTAAAAAACAAAAGTTTTCGGAGCTGGAACAACACGACATTTTTTAAATATCATTGTACACTTTAGATTTGTAAATGACATAACCATGCTATAGTGAAGAAAACTAAACATTAAAAGAGAACGATATATTTACGCTATCTTGGAAACTGAGGATAGTTGAATTTATGTTATAAGAAGTCTATGTTGTTAATAATATTAATTTTGTTGTTGTGAAAGTTGCAAAAATATGGTAACTTATAGAAAGAAAATTTTTTATTTATTTAAACTATTTTGGATTGAAATGACATTCGTTAGGAGTAAATTTTTGGAAGTTATTGAATGTCATTTTGAAAAATTTGTATTAATAATCTCAGGAATAAATCCTGGGTTATTTTAAACTAATTTAGTTACATTTTAAAAAAAGCCAATTAAAGGCAGACATGTGTCACTTAGAGGTTAAAACTATGTAACAATTTTTTGAGGTTATGTGACAAGTCATGTGATGAAATATATTAATTTTAAATTTTAATATGATCAATAAGGTTGTGATATAGAATACTTAAATTTTGAATGTCGGTTCTGTAATTTATAGAGTTTACTTCATTTTTTATGTAAATCATTTCAAGAGTTAATCTTTTTTCTATTTTGTTTAAATATATATTTTTTTCAATTTGTTTAAATTTGTTCTATCGGGACCGAGACTTAACTTTCTAACATTATCTGTTCTCTGATAGTCTTTGTCCAATTCAGAAGCAGTGGTATTACGAAATATTCTACTAGATTAGGCGCTTTAGTGCTATCTTTACGAATTGTGCCTAACTAACACGTCAATCTTCCCATTGCGCGACAAGAAGGAAAATAAATTCGTATAACGTTTGTCACGGACCTGCAACCCTTCGTGTCGACGAGAAAAAAATAATTTGATTGTGGTTTATAATTGATGGGTAGCGAAAGGACACAATAAATATAGCGATATTTTGAAATTTGTGAAGAATGACGGAATTGCTCAGTATATCATTGAAACTCAGATGATTTAAAAAAACAAAGAAACTAAGCAATTCAGGTCTCTTATATCAGAACCCGCTTCAAAATTAATATCGTTACCAATCGGTAAAAATATGCAAGGCAATAGAAATATACATCATAATAAATACAACAAATCAAAAATCATAAATTATTTCAAATAAATCAGATCAAAAAGCACAGAATTGGAAATGAATCAAATAAAAAAGCACTGATTATTTCAAATAAATGAGATCAAAAATTATACATCTATTCAAATAAGTCAATTCCAAAAAAAAATTTTGTGTCTAATTTCGAGGTGTGGGTATATATGTATGTAGAAATATATATACATATACCAGTAAGTTGTGTGTAGCTTTCTTTTGATTGGGTATAGCGCTCAAAGCTGCAGAAAAATAATGGGAGTAGATTCGCTTCAAAAAGTAAATTTCTTTAATATATTAATTTTTAATTAATATATTATTTCCATAATTTAAGAGTAACCAATTCGATAATTATGTCAAATCTGTCGAGCCCTGATACTAAGCAAGGGGCGGGGGTGTTCAAAAATTAGGTTAGGAACTGGTTGGGCGCCACTTTGTAATGAGATTTCGCTCCTTATTCGTAATCTTAATCGTGGCTTTCCTCCTTCTAAAAAGATTCCTTAGGCATCAAATTTTTGGCTATCGACCTGCTTGTCGCCAAACCCGGAACGAGAGTGTCGAAGCGCGCTTAATATACTTGTTAGTTTGGCGTGGTGGTCCCTCGTTGCTCAGCCAATCAAAACGCAGCACCCCTTGGCTCGGTGCTATTCGCCAATCGTAGACGCCAGGATCGTCGGCGACCGCCATCTTGCAGGAAGGGGGAGAGAACATTCTGGCGGCAAAATAATAGAAAGGTCCTAATTAATAACAAATTAATAACATTGGCCCTATGGGTTTGAGTGGAGTCATTTTTCATGATGAATAGTAACACTCAAAACCATAAGCGAGAGCCGCTGCGTAGTACGCATAAGCGGATTCAGGCATCTTCTTTGATATCCCTGCATCTACCGAAGCAAGGACATGATTTGTCTCTATGGCTGATCTGGAGTACAGAACTGGACTTGATAATTTTTGGGGGTTTATATTGCGATGGGTGGTTTATTACCCACGTGTTCAATAGCGGTTATTTCCTGTTAAGAGGTATATACGTATATCACCGCGTGGGTGTCGATATACGTATTTTTCTTTTTTTTTTTGCGAGGGAAGGTGGAAAATGTGCTATCACACACCGAGAAGGGTCCGCACTTCTCAGTAGTGTCGGGATATTGATAGCATCACTACAATGATCTGAATATATATGAATATACATTAAGATCTTAATTTGACC